>JAMYIC010002381.1:0-44317 GCA_024112705.1 Microcera coccophila | reverse complement strand
TTCATTGAGGAGACGATCAGCGCCGCGTCTGACCGATGAGTCGCGCAATCCAGTCGTGCCCAATCAGGTTCTGCACGGTATCTGGACAAGGGGTGACGCCGGGGGTCGATCCGTGCCGCCGGACTCGAATTTCCGAGGTGCCGGTTTGGGCGCCCTAGCAGGGATGAGCTGAGGGCTGATGCGAGGTTGCGCTGTCACAAGCAAGAGATGAATTCGAGAGCGAGGCAGGGCCAGGATGTAGGGTAAGTCATCTTCAATTTCGTGGTCTGCTTGCTCATGAAAGGTGTCAAGTCACTCGCTATATATTGGTGTGGTTGTCTTTGTCAAAACCGGTCAGGGAGGGCGCAAGCGCATACAATGCTGAGATCGACCCAGCGCCCTGCTCGTCCGGTAAGGTTTGTAAATTGTTAGATCCTGTATCATTCGGCTCGGCCTGCTACAGTTTCTATTATTGTTTTCACGGGAATCAGGGGATCTAGATGAATGACGTGGTAGGGGTAGATGAGTCAGTGTAGGACTGAAGATAGCATCGAAGATAATCTGCGAGTATGTCATTGATTCCATCATGATCCGTGATCTTTTATATGTCGAACATGAATCACTCACGTCCTTTGGCGCCTTGGTATAACCCACACAATAGCGATCATACCACGAGAGCAACCCCATCTGGACATCTTCCACCAACGACTCACATTGAGGTCATTTTATTATTTATATATCACAGTATGATGACTGAATTGCAACTCTCCTGTTGAAGATAAGAACCCTCGTTCTTTTACTTTTTGTCCCTCAAGAACAAACCTCAGATTGTCGAATGGCTCCAGCCGCGAGGCAACAGGTTCACCCTCCAGCTCGACCTCACTCAGGCCCGATCGAGCTAATACAGCAAGTAACCAGTTCAAGAATTAAAGAAGAAATGGGTTGTATGGGCATTATGTCAATGGCCATGACCCCAATGACCCGCATGCCCGTGGTCACGATTATGCCAAGGACGGTCAGCACACCAAAGTTGACGAGCAAGTGCAGCAAGGTGACCCTGACGTTACATGCTCGGGTTCGACATTCGGAGACTCCTGTTCTCCAAGCTAATTCTACGGTTCGCTGATGAGGTATCGCGGCGGCTGATGCAAAAGCAACTTCAGCGTATATATCAAAATGTTGTTCACAGCAGTGTTACGGGACATCGTGGGATAAATTGCTCTCAAACTCTAGTTTCGCAACAAATGACTTGAACCCTCGCTGACACCGTCTTTCAAGACCTCGAAGCGGGAGCCTACTAACTGTAGTTGGTGCTTCTCATAACTGTGAAGGTATTCCTTCAATCTATCGGTTAAGTCGAGAGGAAGTTCTCCATTGCCCTCATAATCGCCCAGAGCTTAAGAGCTCCATGGCCATTTCTTTTGCTGGCGTGAAGTGCACAACCGCCAGTATGCTGGAACGACGTATGCCTATACTGTGCTAGTCAACGACGTACTTTGGACAAGACCATTGTTTAGTTGTACATCATGGTGCATCTCGAAATGTTTCCTATTGTCGCAGTTGGGGCCCAGGGCGAGGCCTTGCCTTATCGAGATTATCTCGCATCAATTTTATCAGGCTTGTTCATTTTAACATTCGGAGAGGCATAATCTCCTGTATCTGGAGCATGTAACTGATATTCCCGCCATTCATAGACCGATGTCCACTGCGCGTGATCTAGTCCTGCAATATGTATCGGAAGTCGACCGCCTCAGGCTTCTACTTCTCCCGCGTCGTCGTCTTCCGGATCCAGACATATCAGCCAGTCATCCACATTGCTGATACAGTCTGTAAAAAGTGGTGACGACACACTGAAGAACATCTAGAAGGAGCCAAGGACTTTTTGATATATCTTGAACCAAGACGTTATGATAGGGGCATCATATCGTGGCAAACCCTTCCAGCGTTACACTTCAAGAATATCGCAGAGCAACAGTCCTGATGGCATTCTGAGTTTCCCTAACCGTCAGTTTGCAGGATCAAGCTCGACTCCCTTCTCGCATATGAGTGGAATCTTCATTTAGCATGTGCCCTTTCCCTGATCCACTCTCACAGCACAACTAATGGCAATCTTCAATGCACTGGCTCTTGTCGCCACCCCTTCACTCCCTCTTTCTGGGGTTTCGGCCAATTTCAACGGCGGAAATACTGAGTGGAATTCTCCTCGCCCCTTTTTCTCATCTCTCTCCGCCACATGGTACCGGCTCCATGACTTCGACCATACAAACTGACCTGCTGATCGATGAAAGAACCGTCTGGTAGATGATGACTTCTTGCCTGCTAGACAATGGCATGGACAAACTTCGGGAGGAGATACAGTAGACAGACTGAGACTAGGATTGGTCTGGACTAGATTGCCAGCACCTGGGGCATAATTTGCATGTGTCGAAATGATACGCATCGTGACTTTCTCTCCTACTTCTCTGTTTGCTTAACATAGAAAGCGAGCTGGGGCGAGCATGTTCAAGCAATTTATTCTATTTGATGTCTATTACAATTTGATAGACTCAATATACTGGATTTAACAATACCCTAGCGGCGACGGATCTTTTGTTATCATTCTTATTTCTCTTATATACTTGGCATATTCAGACAAACAGTCACTATGCCCCAGTTCACGAGCCTCCTATCCCCAATGCAGCATATACAGACTTTACCAGCTTGCTTCTCCAATTTACAGCTTGTACGAAAGGGCTCAGTTCAGGAATCGGTCAACTCCGGGGTGACCGGCTTTCCCATGGGACTAGCGCTATTCCATAAGATTAGACTTGAACACACGCTAATAAACTCTTGGATGTGGATGGATTCGCTTGGTAAGAAACCGCGATTCGGCCCCGCTCCGCCCCGACCCCGTTTCCGCCAGCGAATGTCGCATAGCACGCGTCCTGATGTCACCGCCATTACTTGATGCTGTTGGACCGCAGAAGGAGGGGGAAGAGGTTTTGGGCCTAAAGATTCTATATTCGCATTAGCTGAGGCTTTGCAACGTTCCCTTGCTGGTCTAGAATGTAAGAGATGTCCAGAGGCGACCGGCTTTGGAAAGGCGCCGGAGCGGAAACCCGCCGCTCTGCTCAGCATCGATGTTGAGGAGCGGCTCTGGAGTTTGGGAGGAAATACAGTAAAGACTATGATCGCACATAAAATCTGTGGATAGCTGTATACCATATTTCGGTCTGACTCGCGATTCAACGATGGCCGCTGCTCACTCAATGGCGGCTGCGCTTCACTTCACTCCTTTGTCGAATCGGTCAGACAGTATCGCTTCTTTATGCCGAACGGGGAGCTCTTGTATGAAAGCTATCACATCGAGTTGGTGTCGTCCAGCCTTGAAGCTATGATTCCATACCCCGGCATAGCAAGCATCGTGGATAGCATCGTCATACCAGTCGGGGCCAAAACCTGGCTAGAAGACCGAGATTTCCATGATGCAGGCCTGGGCGCTGGTTGGCGACCCTTATCCAATTATCGCTCCTACCAGCCACAAGACGATGACTTCACCTGTCTCGTCATTGAGTCAGCAAGCGTTGGAGAAGCCGCAGGCTTGGAATTGCTTCTCCACGCCAGTGAATCCGAAAGGGACACCAGCCTTCTGTCAGCTTATCGAACAGCGGTGGTTGAGGTATGGAAGGCCTAATGCGATGTTGGTTTCGGTGAGATCGACTTGGACGCTGGCGTCGGACACACAGAGGCTTGGGGGCATGCATAACTATGTTCCCAATTCGAAGATTGGAAATATCATGTATTGGATATGTCGATATTCATTTAGGTGCTGTTGGATTGTATTCTATCATGGCCTTAAGCCTCGAAAAACAAAACACGTTCGCTTTATATTGAACATTGGGAATATGTATACATCTCCTGGATACCCACTACGTTCCCTCGGTCCAAACCTCTCTCCTCTCACTTGTATAATCTCGTTCCCTCACTAAACTTGGCCGAAAGTCTGTTTTGTATTCCGTGTTGTTAAGTATGGACAAGATACTCTATTGCGTAAACTTTGATTGTGTACGTATATTGAGAGGCTTGAGACTACCTGGCTAGGTAAATCCAGCCATTAAAAAATAAAACAAAAAACCCCCGAAAAAGTATGGACAAACGATTAATTCGACGAAAGACTGTTAATTTGGAACAAGGCGGAACTGGCATTGTATCCCGTTCCGTTTCGTCAGTATTGTCTGGCGGGCTAAGTGTATCTAGAACTGCTTGTGTTCGCCGCAGCTCATGGCATGGAACTCCTTTGACACCAAGTCGCTCGATCAACTTCTTCAACCGCAACGGCAGTATTATAGTGTACACGCTATAAGAAATCCCGAGCACCTCTCACCCACTTAAAATGACGCCTATAGAGATATACGGTCAAGGTGACGGAGTTTCAGTGTAGAAGAGGTGAATACAGGCTGCGTCTCGAGAGGTAGCTCGAGAGACGCTTTATTGAGCCTTGCATTGTCTTGGTGTTGATCAGTTAAACACATGGTTAAGTAGTAAGTTGCATGAATATTCTCAAGTATAGAATGAAATAACTAGTCTATAATTTCATTCTTTTCTCAAATTTCGTTCTATCCGCAGCCGTCTTCTACACTTGCATCACCATGCATGGGAAATCTGGATTTATAGATGTTTACTCTTTTTGGTAGATAAACTAAGTTATATGCTATCTAGAGCCCGAAACACAGCAAAAAGTAACGTCAACAAAGCATTTCGGTTTTAGAAATTTCATACGTCAGTTGTGACTTAGTTGTTTTGAACTGCTACGCCGACGGGCAGGGCATTGACCTGTGCATTCTGCTTAGCGACACAAGTTGCAGTGACGGCACCACTGTTTGACTGTGTCAAGCAGCGCTTGGAGTTGTTGTTGACCACGTTTCCGGACAGCTGGTAGGTCCAGGATTGGCAGTTAGACTGTTGCGTCACGATCTTACCGCTCGCTTCGGCAAGACATTTGTCGGGACGCGATAGACTGGCAATCTGGCCGTTCGAGCCGACCTGCCACACTTGCGCATCCGATCCATTGCAGGTAGCATACGAGACGGTGCCGGAGTCACTGTCGGTGAGACAGGCCTTGGACTTGGAATTGAAGATGAGACCGGTAGGTGCGACGGGAATCGCGGACTTTGCAATTCGAAAGACGGCGGTTCCGTGAGACGGAACACCCTTGGCCGTGATACCGCCATCCCTGTAAGCGATCGTGGTCTGCTTGCCGGTCCAGAGATCCTTCACAGAGATGCTTTGGACGCCGCGGATGCTCTTGGTAGCAAGACCGATGCGCTCCCAGGAGACCTTGGTGTCGGCTGCAGAGGAACCCTTGTTCACGATGGCGATGGCACGATCGCCATTCTCAAGGCTCTTGCTAAAGACATCCCAAGTGCCGTCGCGGCTGACGAGCGTGGCCTGCTGGACCAACTTGTCCTGGTTGAGGGCGAGAAGGTCCTTGTTGGACAGATAGTCGACCTGCTGTTGCGTGATGGCACTCATGTCCGAACTGAGGATCAAGGGGGCGGAGAAGATGCACCACAGGGCAAAATGGGTCTTCTGTTCGTCAAAGGTATAGGAAGGGTGATCGATGTTGAGGAAGTCCGGATCGTTGAAATAGCCAGGCTTTTGGTAGCGAGCGAGGAGGATGTGCTCGTTGAGGTTGCCATACATGCTTCCCCAAGCGCTGCCCTTGGCGGAGTAGGTGATGATGTCGTAGCTGTGACGAGCGAGTTGGCCGTACGACGCAGCCCAGCCCATGATGGTGTACCAGTTCGTCAAGTCCGCATCGGAGCAGAAATACGCCGGGGCCGAGTCCGAGAAGACCATGGAGTCCTTTGCGGAGGAGAGGATCTTATGCCATCGCGTGTATAGATCGTGGTACTTGGGCTCCGTTTGATCGATATAGCAGCCGTCCATCTTCAAATACTCGAAGCCCCAGGCTTTGAAGTCCTTGAAGTCAATCTCTTCGTGGTCCTCGGCACCGGGATACCCGCCGCACGATTTGGTCCCGGCGTCGGTGTAGATTCCGGGGATGAAGCCGTTCGACTTGAGGTAGGCTGTGAGCCAAGGGAGGCCCTTGGGGAACTTCTTGGGGTCCCAGACCATGGACCCGTTCGCGGCTCGGTCCATGAGAGACCAGGCGTCATCGAGGTTGATGCGGTTGTAGCCAAGGCCCAACAGGCCAGTCTTCTTCAGTGCATTGGCGGCGTCGATGAAGATGGACTCATGGATGTCGGCCTCAAAGCGTGCCCAATTGTTGAAACCCATCGGGGGAAGAAGCAGCGTCGTATCGACGGCAGCGGCCGTGCCGGCCAACACTGCGGCGGTGAAAGCAGCCTCGACCTTCATTGTGGCGATGTTGCGGGAGTGAATCTTGACGGAGGGGATGAAGCGTTTCGCCAATTGGTCCCAAGAACTCGAGATTAAGTTCTCTGGATGGAATTGAAGATTATCGGATGGCGTAGGCCTAAGGATGGCTTCAATAGCAGCGGGACGCGGGCCATTTATACTTCATCGAAGGCGACGAACTGCATTCTTGTTCAGCATGCCTGTATCGGGCGGCATTACAAAAGTTCGAATCTCGTTGCTTTTCGTTCTCGAGACGACCTCTGGATTCTTTGCAACCATGTTGATCCCGCCGCATCGTGGGCGCGAAAACCCCGTCCGAGAAGCTCAAGGATGATCATGCAGGCCGCGAGGGGGAAAAAAAAAAAGTGACGATTGAATCCCATCGACGATACATCATGGACCTAAAATTCCGACGAAAGCAGAGTAGTCTGGATTCAACGTTGCACAGATATGAGTGCCCATTCAAATTTGATCCTTCGGCTGCTACCCTTGGCCCGTCTGCACTGCCGAGGGATCTGCAAGCGCGCCATTCACAGTTCGAAATCTGGCTAGAAACGTTCCATCCAAACGGAATTCGCCAAGCAGCTTGCATCATGGTGACGCGCTTGATATCCCTTTGATGATAAAAAGCTTAGTTACCAGGCTACTGACTATAGTCCGCCAGAGCTAGACAGTGATAACGGCCCAAACCAACATAGTTTCTTGGTACATCTACGCAGAACTATTTGGACGGCGTCCATGGTCCGCTGCGTATCGGTACTCTCTTTATCCTTCCCTTGCAGATCTCCCTGTTTAATCCTTGTAGGCTCTTTAGGTCGAGCGGGGTTCCTCATCAATACCCCTGCCGCGAGATTACAAAAGTCCCCCGTCTGGGACATGAGTAGTAGTAACAAGTGCCCTTGTCAACAAAAACAAATGGCATCCGTCTACCCCAAATTGCACCAAGACCAGCCTGAGCCTTGTCTTTTTCCCCTGACAGCACCTGACTAGCCGGCCGGCGGCCATGACATACGCGATACCCCCCGAGGAATGCCTTCTCGTTGTTACCTTCCGGAGTAGCTCTAGATAAACTCAAACCCCCAGGCTTATTATTACTTAGTCATCTCAAGCTTTTCTGGTCCTTTTTCCCGAGGTCCGATACTGCAGAGATGCATTGGCTGCAAAGCGTATCAACTTGTTATCTGCCCCAACGCTAACATAGTCAACCCCCGGCCTAGTGATGTCACCAACTAGCTTCAGCAACTGAGCCAACAAGGGTCAAATCCGGGGTTGAATCCAGGGTCCAGGCTAGACGGTGGTGGATCGATACGCATGTACAGATCTGTGTTGTAGACAGGACGGCTTTAGGGGAGAAGAACGATTCAAGATGAGGGAGGAACTCGACACATCCAGACGTGCCAGGACATTTCATTGTTGACCGGAGCACCTATGACCGACGAGGAACTTGTCCCTCATAAAACATGTATGGCAGGTATCGCGAGGAGTGATTCGAAGTAGCTGGGCACTATTTTGCTAGCACCGCTTAAACGGCTTCACTAGCTGAGACTAAGTAGGCCTTATCTTCCTTATAGGTTTCTCAACGGGTCCTCCTCTCCGCACAGCATGTTGTTGCAACGCTAATCTACGGTACCAAACCATCGGTCCAAGAGTCACCTACCTCTTCAGCTTAGCCTGTTATACTCACCTGAAGTTGGACTTGAGAACTAGTTAATACGAGAGGGTGTGCTGTCCTGCTCGAGCTTCCATTTTACCTAGATATGAGGGTGATCGTCTCACTAGCAAACCAATGCCGCGTAAGAGTCAACTGCCGTCCACCGAATGTCTGAGCGCGTGGCTCAAGGATGTAGTGCCCGAGGGTGTAGTGCTCGAGGGCCTTACCTGCTTCTTGCAGACTGCGGAGGATTCAATCGTTCAGCGGCCAGAGGTATAAATATGGCCTCTTTTTATTCCTAATCGTCTAGCAATTCACGCCTTGAAATCACCAGCAACCGGCTCTGAAGACGACTCGATACCGTCTATTTTTACCTACTTTCCACGGTTTCGCGCGAACTCAGCAAAAAGTGAAGTGAACTCTCATGTTCGTATAGTCATAACCGAGTCGAGGCGATTGGCTTGATGATTGACCCAAAGTCTTTAGCATGTCTCCCGTGAAAACTGAAAATAGGAAGATGAAGCTTGCTCTGGCAGTTGTTGCATCCTTGATGCCATCATCCAGCCTTGCGACGGTCGGATTCGACTGGTCATTCTCTTCTTTTCCGTCGAGCGGCATCACGGACGTTACGTTCCCCATTAACATGGCCAACGCACCGCACCGGAGCGGGTTCTACTTTGCCTATCAGTTTAACTTCCAGAATGTGCAGAATGTTGGCTATACAGGCCTCCAGCCGAGAGAAGATTCCAACGGCAACAGCGTCATTCACGCGGCTTTTTCCTCCTTTCAGCAAGGGACCACGACGGTCCATCCTAACTGCCACAATGGAGCCGACGGTGGCAGTGGCACCAGCTGCGCCGTCGATATTTATGGCGATTATTCTCACACCTACAATATAGTTGTTGAAAACACCGGAGGCACGAGATGGAAAGGCACTCTCGTGGACTCTTCCACTGGTGGCGCTACGGTGATCGGGGAGTGGACGCTTCCTTCAGGAGCTGGACGAATTCAAAACGGTCAAGCGGGCTTCATCGAGTATTACAGCTGGAATGACGGGACTCAGAACCACGACTGCTCAACGCTTCCCCACACCGAGGTGACGTTTGGCAACCCTACGTCGAGAACTCAAGGCACTGGTGGCGGAAGGGTCACGAACTTCCATGAGTACGGGGAGTGCGTAGGCAGTGATAACTATTACGCTAGGAGTGTCTCATCAGGCGAGACAGTCGACGTGGGGTTTTAAAGCCCTTTGGGTACTTGCCCTAACTATCGTTAAGCCAAAGCTTTGTCATTAAGGTAGTCTGATTAGTTACCAATCGAGGGTTCTTACTGCTGTCGTTTGTCCGAAAAGTGCGAACTATTCACAGGTGTAGTGATAACGTTGGGTGATCTACCTGAGCGTGAGGTAAACCCTTGAGGAATCTCATTTGCGGAAGTATAAAAACGGAGCTGACGTGACCGAAGAGCATTCCGTCCGTTACCTGATGGTAGCCGCATGCACCATTTGACCAAGAACTGTTGATAGAAACCCTCGTCCCCGATGAATGTTGCTAGGTATGATTACTGCATTTGAACATGTTGTTGTGAGTGTCGGGCTTTAAGACCCTCTGATAACTGTATTAGACACACTTTGCTTTCGCCATAATGTGGCAGACTTAGCAGTCCATTGGGACAATGGTGAAGTGTTATCGAGTGCTGCGGCGGATGCCATTAGGGAAGACAGCTTACAGGTTGCAACGTAGACGGTTGAGAATGACCCTGTTGCTAAATAGAGCTGGGTTTATGGACACGAACGAATCGATCTAGAATCAGTCAAGTTGCTCAACATTATTTGTGAGGACCCTAGCTGCTATCATCTCAGCACAGTCTAAGACTCTTGGTGACATGCTTTATGTGAGGCTCTAATTAATTCTTAACCTGAGAGTCCCCTTGGTATGACAAGACCATCAAGTATAATCGAAGTATCAAACCCTACAGCTAGTTAGAGTAGCCCGAGAGCTGAAACCTTACGGCTAGGTTCTCGTAGCCACACACTGTCTATATAGTCCCGTGAATATCGAACGCCGACTATCTCAAAATAAAATCCCGCACATCGAGTGTGTGTCCTACCAGTAACTCTAAATTCTCTTTGATCCCCTCCTCGAACAGCTCTCCTTCCATGATACCATGCATGTATGCTTCCCCAACAATGACAAACTCTTCCCGCCCCTCGCTCGTCGGCTCCAGCTTCCGCAAGATAGTTGCCACATGCGATCCAAGAAACACGACAACCATATCTTCGAGCTCCATCTCGGCCGGTCCAAGTCCCATAAACCCGCCATGCCCGGTGATGAAAAAACGACGGTTTTCAGCCGCCAGCCGCATTGCTTGTTCGAGTTGTGCCGTATATGCTCTCTGTCGCTGAAGTGCCCGCTCCCCTGCCCCTTCTGCCCTCGCCTCTCTGGCTTTCTCCCGTTCCTCTCTGGCCTTCTCTCTCGTTGCGGATTTTTCTGCATCCTTTGACATACTGTCAGAACCTGAATCCGCATCCGAATCTGAGTCGGTATCAGAGTCTGAATCAGAGTCCGAGTCTGAGAACAGCTCGACTGTAGGCGTCCGCCCCGCGCGGATGGTGGTAGTAAATCCCTGCTTTACAGTCACGCCAGATGCACAGCGAGCATTGCCGTCGCTGGGGAGTTTTTCTCCTTTCTTGCCAGGGGTGCCATCAGGGTGGAAGCGAGATGTGAGGATCGCTAGCTCGCGCCATCTACTAAGGATGGCCTGAAGACTTTCTGAGTTGCCGGTGTATGGATGCCCCATGCCGTGTACAGTTGTGACGGCGATGCCGCGGACAACGATAGCGTCACTGTCGTCCAAAGGGGCTGTGGAGCTTTGAGTATCAAGCCCTAGTGCCGAGAGAGGTCTGATGAGATCACCAAAGTAGGGGATCTTGCCAGATGCGTGGTGTATACGACCCCAAGCGTCCACATCCATGATGGGGTTGTTGTTCCTCGGAACAGTCCAGTCAGGAGCCCAAGAGGGAAGACCATTCTGCCGGAGCGGATTCTGGCACGCAGAGAGTATGTCAAGACTGTGAGAGTTTCTGACGATGTGCTTGACGGCACCGGTATAAACATCGGCCACTGGCCGCGTGTAATCCACGCGTACATCATCCGAGAATGGAGCTGGAGGTGGATACACAGCTGGTACATCATCTCTGCAGACCCCAAGCAGAGCGAACACTTTATCTCTTGGATCTGTCGCCAGGGCCTTTCGCCGCATTTGGAGAGCCTCCGAGAAGGTGAGCGGACTGTATATATGCTGCTTGCGAAATAGTACAAAGTTATATAGGTCCAGGTACTTCGCAATGAACATGGACATCCCCATGCTCTGACGCGCAAGCAGCACAGCCTCCAGCTGATGGACTACCTCGGCGAGCGTCTCGAAAGCGGCCCAGGAGACGGATAGTTGCCCACATTGGACAACTGCTTCCGGCGCACATAAGATCTCCTGGAATATCCAAGATCGGCCCCACCAAGCTTGTCCCAAGATATCAAGGGCCACTGCGAGCCACAGGTTCACGTTGGTCGCGGTCGAGAAGACCCATTGTTGGAGTTCCTCGACATCGTTGGCCGCGGCGACTTGGTCGTGAAATTCCTGCACAAATTGGAGACCTCTGTCAGTCATCGGAGTGCTGGGACCCAAGAAGATGATCACTTGGCGCGACTCCTCGTATATATAGCGCATGAGCATGACCTGCGCAGCGCGCTCCTCTAAGTTTTGTTGGTTGATGCAAAGCGCGTCGATCCACAAGAGACGCCTCTTTGTGTCAGATCTGAGTGCAAGCAACGCAGCATGCAGATTTCTTGTCACCATCATGTCTTGGTTGTCGAGTTTGATAGGAAGCGGACTGCTGGGGTCGCCCCAGACGTACGAGAGAGCTTCATATTCCGGCTGGTCACCTCTCACAAAGGCTGAAGGGTAGGCCAGCTTCTGGCCAGGGAACGTCTCAGCTGGGCTGAGGTGAGTATCCAACAACTGGCACTCAACGGGTAAGCTCTGTGGCGGGGCGGGTAGGATATAGACGAGCCGGATTTGCCGGGCTGCGGAGTCTACCTTTGAGTAGATCGAAGAAGGGACAGAGGTCGATGCCATACCGAGAGGAGCGTCTTTTCTTCAACTTGACAGTCAAGGGCGCAAAACTTGACGAAAAAAGATGCTGCATGTGTGCGGCTGAACTTGTTTTGACGCGTGGCTTGCAGTTCTACGTACACGTGATCAGCAACCAGAGGTGCAATATCTCTTCTCAGTTCGCGCGCCGTAAGGCTTCACCAAATCATGTGCCCCACACCATCCCTGTCATCAAGAGGGGAAAGGGAACTCGAGAACGCCAGAGCGAGCATTTATGGCTCGAGCCCATGCAGTTGATTCAGTCGATTCTTATGCCTTTGACAGCGGATCTGCTGGAAACACGGGCATCTGGGTTTGAGTAGGTTCTGTGCTAATAACTGAAGTCCTTGCCCTCGGGATATAAAGCTGAAAGGCCTCTTTTGCCTCCAGGAGCTTTGTCTGTGGCAGTCTCTAGCCTGCGGCGGCGACCTTATATAGTAAGTGGGAACAGTGGCAAATAGCCAGTTACTATTAGTATTTCAGGATTGTAGATGGTCTTAACAGGCACCCAGCCCTCATTAGAAGAAGCAAAGCTGGAAGCGGCTACGAGTTCCCTTTCAACCCCTCAGCAAGACCCGAGAGCATCTCGTACAGCGCCCATGCTCCTGGATCGGGGCATTCTTGCCCTACACTTTCCCCAACGTAACTACTTCGCCCAAGTCTGGGCTTGAGAAATTTGGTTGCTTCTGCCTTGGCTTTTGCAACCTTCACAGCAACTCCGAAGTCTCCTGCTTGGCCGAATGAGTCGGCGAATGGAATCAAGACATCCATCACCGTGCGATCCCCTTCTCTTGCTGAGGTATGCGACTTCAGAGACTCCAGAGCTGAAGTCAGTGACTTGGCGATTACTCTCGACATGGGGTTTGACTCATTGACACCCTTGGTTGAACTGACCCGGAGAGCTGAGTAGAAGGCGGACAGAAGAATACCGAAGATGGCACCAAGTGTGCCACCCATATCATCGGTCACTGCCATGAGAGTCGTTAGAAAGGGAAGAAGCAGTCCTTCTGAGGCAGCTCCCTCATCGAGCTTCCGGATGATAGCCTCACACAATCCTTTGACGGCTTCGCCGCAGTCGCCATCTCCCATTACCATATCCCATTTGGTGAGTTGCGGCTCAGCCGAAATGGCTTTGTCACATGCAGATCGAACGGCCCTGTTAAGCACTGTTGAATCCACTGAGAGTGTCTGATCATCTGCAACATTAGAATCGCGGATGACTGCTGGCTCAGCAGTCCTGTCGACTTCCATTTGTTTGAAGTAGGGTTCTGGATGGATATGATTCGGCCATGATACAGCTGTAGTCGGCCGGTCGAGTAGCTGGAGGAGCTGAGCGGTTGTCCCACCGCCATGTCTTGCCACTTCCGAAAAATTGCATAGAGATATAGAGAAGCCAGGGCCATTGAGAGACGTTTCGAATGCACCAGTAAATGTGCGGCAGGGCTTGATCTGATATGTCGAGGATAACTGCGTCTGCACTT
The DNA here is from genome assembly GCA_024112705.1 of Microcera coccophila. Classification (NCBI taxonomy): domain Eukaryota; kingdom Fungi; phylum Ascomycota; class Sordariomycetes; order Hypocreales; family Nectriaceae; genus Microcera; species Microcera coccophila. The sequence goes on along the minus strand of JAMYIC010002381.1, from coordinate 30,697 downwards.
CGTCTGTAAGGGCACCAAGTTCAAGAGCCGATAGTCCGCCATAGTTATTGATCAGCAAGCCGACACGGTCCCCTTTCTCAAAATGGACAAACGCTCTTTCGGGATCATTCTCGTCGCAAAGAAATGCAAGACAGCGCCTAATAAGGTCCCCGACTGACGGAAATGGCGACACCATCTGTTGCCCGGGTTCGTTATGGATTCCCGCACCTACAACACACACATCGTCGGGGACGGACTGATGCTGTCTACCTGGAACGTGGCAGTAGTCCAGGGTTGATCCGATAGACACGGTTTGAGCATTAACCTCTCGGCCGATGGACAGGCATTGGTCGAAGGACTGGCCCTCGGCTGCTGCGGCACAAAGGATCTTCATTGCTGTGGGACAAGGTTAGTTCTTGTGTCTGCCAACAATGCTCAGGATCTGACTGACTGAAAACATGGCCTGGCAGCCCTCTTCTGCCAACCCTACTACACTTTGTTCGACCAATCGATACATCATCCGTCGCGGCCAGGACCGCAATATTTTCGCCCAACCCCATAGCCTGTGCCCGCTCCGCTGCCAGTCCAAAATGTAGTCGATCGCCCGTGTAGTTGGTGATGAGCAATATAGTCCCCCTGTCAGAAGGGGCGACCCGCATGGCTCCAAGGACCTGCTTGGTGCTTGGAGATGAAAAGATATCGCCGCAAGCCGCCGCTGACAGGAGTCCGTCGCCAACGAAGCCACTCCAAGCCGGTTCATGCCCTGAGCCTCCGCCTCCTATGATGCTCACGGTGGACGCATCGTTGTGCTTGTTGGCAACGACGCGTTTAGCCTCGTCCAGAGTCAGATGTGGATTAGCCGTTACCAACGCGCGAAGCGCTCGAGGCACCAAAGTGTTAGCGGCAGTCGATGGGTAGTAGTGCTTGATCTGAGTAGACATGGTGGCGATGATGGGTAGAGGAAGCTTCAATCAGTCTGCCTTCTGCAAGTGAGAGTAAGCTGCAAAATATTCATCAATTTTATATACGCCCTGCTCAGTGCCTGGGAACAACATCACGGTGCTCATCCCCGGTTGGCGCGAAGGAGGGTGGCATCAACGTTTGGTTAAGCCGGTGTGAGTGGAGCCGATGCGGACAACCCGAAGCTTGCGAGACTTCCCTGGGAATCATCATGCATCCTTCTGGCCGCGAGACGCGGGGTTTCCCCGCTGAACAGGGATTTGTTCGACCTTTCTCCTCTGAAATGTTGCGTATCGCGCACCATTCTTCAACCAGCCGAGACTCGCAGATATGATGGCGACGCTGACGACGCAGAGCGCCGATGATGAGCCACTGCGAAGGAGACGCGCGCGTAAATCCCGCGGCCGGGGCTTGCGGACGAGAAATGGCTGGTCAGTCTGATACCTTTGCCCTCAAACGCCGCGTAAAGGCGCTCGAGTCGCGGCACCAGCATGCTGATCTCATCGCAGTTTGACATGCCGACGTCGACACAAGAAGTGCGACGAGAGACTACCTGTCTGCGGGCCTTGCAGTATTTCGTCTCGGGACTGTGTCTTCCCACAAGTCTTGGATACGCAAGCCGCCTCAGGAGCCCAAGCCCGTAGTCCGGTCGGCGCCTCCGTCGACAACGCGAGGCAAGCTGCAAGAGTACCCGAGCCGCGTTCGTCAGATCTCGACGACGTACCGTCAGATCTCTCGATACAGCACGATCTTCTTCCAGAAGTAGATCTCTCAGGGCAGCAGCATGTCACTCAATTGACCTGGTCTCCCACTACAATCTTGTCCAAACCGTGGACTGCCGGTCTTGCCTCGACACGGTGGTTGGATCTATTAGCCAACGATGCTGCGAATACGCACAGCGGCTTCTCTCTTGCCCCCAGCCCGGCCCCGGAAAGTGGTGAACCAGTCCAGAGGCCCGAGCTAGCGTTCTCAAATCTAATATCGCCGGCTCTACTGAATGGCCAAGCAAGGCTGCCCGAGAACGCGGACCCGGAGGCTGAGCGTAGAACATGGCAGTCGGATACGGGCGTTACGCTGACGAACCGCGAGACCGTGCTGTTGCGTCACTTTGCGCATCGATGTACAACGTGGCTTGATCTATTTGATCCCAAAAGGCCGTTCTCGACCTACGGGATTCGTCTCGCGCTGCGAAACGTGGGCTTGATGAAGGCTATCCTGGCCCTGTCAGCCAAGCATCGTTCCCGATCGCTCGGGCCTCGACTGCAAACCCAAGTTGGTGCTTCTACAGAGGAAGGAGATCTGAGTGGCTGCGAAGAGGACGAATGGATTCGATACTACTATGAGACTTTACACTATGTTCGGGAGGCGCTGGTTTTTAGCAGCTATACACATTCGGAGGAACTCCTAGCTACTGCGATTGTTATCTCGGCATATGAGATGCTTGATGAATCTGATGGGTCGGGAAACTGGCAGCGACACCTCAAAGGTGTCTTTTGGATTCAACGATCGCAAGACGTCGACGGTGGCTGTGGCGGGCTACGGCAAGCAGTCTGGTGGGCTTGGCTTCGTCAGGATACCTGGGCGGCTTTCCGGGAGGGTCGACCTTGTCTAAGTTTCTGGCGACCTGTGAAAGATGTTCGTGATCTTGATCAGTATCAGCTAGCTGACCGTGCCGTCTATCTATTATCTCAAGCAGTAAACTACAGTGCCGAAGCGCGAAAGACCGAATCAGTTCCTGTTCTGGATCCATCGGCCTCAGCTGAACGAGACAAAAGAAGAGAAGAGCTTCTTGTTAAGATGGAACAGTGGAAGTCTTGTTTGGGGGATGAATACAAGACTCTACCAATAGCGAAACGCTCTTCCGACCTCTTCACTCCTCTCTGGGTTCACCCTCCCCAATTCGGTGTCGCCCTGCAGGCATATTACTTCGCCCAGATTCTCGTCGCTCTACATACCCCGAACGCCACCGGACTCAGCAGCTACCTCAAGCTTCAGAGGACGCTTTCAGATGCAGTTGAGATTATAAGTGGCATAGCCATGGAACTGGAAGATGAGGGCTGCCAAATCATGTCCGCTCAGTGCCTTTACGGGGCAGGGCTTTGCGTCCAGGATGACGGAAAACGCGAGAAGATACTGTCGCTGATCGAGAGCTGCGAGTCCAGAGTAGGGTGGGCGCCCATGGCTACCTGGAGATATGACTTGCAATGTGAATGGGCGAGAGCGGATCGAGCACACTCGCAATAAAGTCGTTTAGAGCAGCACGTAGGTTGACAATATCGTGTAACTGAGGCATTTTCTGATGCGTTTGGGATTTGGGGAGCCCTGCATAAACTATGCTCGACCACTGGACTTGCACACATCCATTTGCCACTCCATCAGTCTCTGCGCCTCTTTGACACCCTCTTCCATCAAAGCTGTTAAGCTCAACTTTGAAGCATTTTCTTTGAGATGGGTCAGATAATCGTCCAGGACGAGCTTGTTGACGTTGACTTTGGACACTCCGCCGCTGATACACTTCCGCATCACGTCTTGTCCAAAGCCATTTGTGCCGTGAAGCGCGATGCGAACCCTGCCGGCAACGGCCTCCCGAATCATCTTCAGACTAGCGCACCAGACTGTTAGCATTCGCCTAAGGTAATTGTGTCTGGGTCGAGAAGTTACCGGTCGAACTCCAGAGCCGGTCCCTCTTTTCCATATTCACCATGCACGTTGCCAAATGCAGGTGCCAAAAAGTCGATTCCCGTCGCAATGAAATCTTCCACCTGGTCTTTGGTTGTCAGGGCTCCCTCCAAATCGATCGTATCTGCAATCCCATCCTCCCCACCCTCAATGCGTCCCGGCTCCGCCTCAGTGGCGATACCGCGCTCATGGCAGTACTGAACGAGAGCTTTCGTCTTTGATAGATTTTGCTCCATGTCAAAGTGACTCATGTCAACCATGATGCTATCAAAAGGGAGATGATCCGCCGCAGATCGGATCATGTCCTCGTCCTGCGCGTGGTCCAGGTGAATTGAGATGGGAACGGAGGCGGAGCGCGCGGCTTGAGCAGCGGCGTGGACCAACAATCCCGAAGAGAATGTGATTGCCCATGGGAACACCTGGATTATGAGTGGGCTGCGCTTCACTTCGGCCGCGCGGACGAAGGCGAGGATGTGCTCGAGGTTGTAGGCGATGGGAGCAACGACTCCGTAGCCACCTTGTTCGGCGGCTTCGAGTATTTGACACGTTTTGTTCTGAGAAGGATTCCACGAGGCCATACTGGGCGATGGGAGAGATTGAGGCTGTCCGTCTCTTTCTTTGGAAACGTGGCGGAGCTTGACTTGCAATTGTAGAGGGGCGATGTTGCTCACACTTCTTCCCGATATCGATGCACAACCCTCTCGAACCGATCCTTGGTCGTTTACCGCGTCCGAGATCGCCGCGACGACCCACATGTTGCTGATTCGTGGTTGCTATACCGCGTCTCGGTCAGCTTTTGACCTCTAAGCGACCCATGGCGATCATCACTCCGCTTGGGTTGATACGCGGGACGACGCAACGGTGTGAGCCGGCGCCCCGCGGAATGAGGCATTATTATTCCAGTCCAGATGCGCTCACAAGGGTAATAAATATGAAGTACTTCGTATATCTCGACGGTAAAGTGAAACACTCAATTGCAATCTGCACTACACCAACACCTCGCCTTCAATCTTCCTCATCCGTCATCCCCCATCTTCCCTTATATAACCTTTAGAAACTTCCTTTTGAGAACATGGGCTCAGTATCTAATGAAAGTGGTCCGGCTAATGGCTCCAACGGCCACGCCCAAATTACCGTCGCCAACAGCACACTACCTGGTCCCAGCCACAACTGGAGCGTAACCCTTACTGGCAAAGTCATCGTCAGTCAGTCTCCGAAAACAGCTCCTGTATCTCGAAATATGCTAACCCTCCAAAAGTCACTGGTGCCAATCAAGGCATCGGCCTTGGCATTGCTCAAGTCTGCCTTGCCAACGGCGCCACCAGCATCTACAGTCTCGACATTTCAGAGCCAGGCGAGGCTTTCCAAGCTCTCTCCAAGGACTTCCCGGGCAAGCTCTGCTTTGAGCACTGCGATGTGACGAGTGAAGAGAGTGTTAATGCAGCGTTGGAAGCTGTCGTCGCAAAGACCGGCCGACTGGACGGCATGGTCGCCAATGCCGGCGCCACAAAACACCAACCCGCACTGGACTTCACCCTAGATCAGGTCAAGAAACTGTTTGAGTTGAACGTGTTTGGTGCGTGGAACTGTGTCACGGCGGCTGCCAGGATGTTCATCAAGCTGGGGTGCAAGGGGAGCATTGTGTTCACTGCGAGCATGACTTCCTATCGACCAAATAGAGTGAGTAAAGTATCCCCCATCTCAGTCGATTTATTGAGCTGAATGTTCCAGGCGGCTCCATCTGCCCCGTACGGTGGCACCAAGGCAGCGGTCCGCAACATGGCACACACGCTTGCCATGGAATGGGCACAGCATGGGATTCGGGTCAATAGTATTTCACCAGGGTTCGTCAAGACCGCGTTGACGTATTATGTTGAGACATCTCCGGACTGGGAAACGAAGATGAAATACTACGGCGGCATGCCCCGGTTGGCTCTTCCGCAAGAACTTGGGGGCGCTTATGTCTACTTGCTTAGCGACACAGCTACTTATACTACCGGCATTGATATCCCTATCGCTGGTATTGTTGGAGCTTGGTAGGCAGATACAAGACCGGTAGCTTAGGTAGTCAATGACGTTTGGAATACGATTCTGTCTTCAGCTTCTTTGAGCTTCTGCTGTGCCCCTTGATGGCACATCACGTCATCCAGGCACAACGTACGCCATCTTGCCGTGAATTAATTGAAAAACGTGGCTTTGACATGAATGTAGCATCTGCGACAAGTTTAAAAGATTCCTATCAGCTGAGCAATAGCTTGAATAGAGAAGATGACCTGCGCTAAAAGAACAAACGACTACCCTTCTACCTTTTATCGAAGATTTCGTAGCTCCAATACTAGGTTCAACCCCGTCACCATACATGAATAACTTTGTTTCTGCTCAACTGTTCTATCTCATGATCGACGCTTCAACTGTGGCATGTCCAATACTTCCGATACAGATGCTCTACGAGCTTACACAGCAACTTCAAGTTTCTGCAACCCTCTTGTATCATACTCATCAATCACCTTCAGTTTGGCGGCAGATGCTGAGTTCTTGACGGAGATAGTTAGCATGATTTCCCCAAATCACACTCACTTACTTACCGGATCAAACTGATATCCCAACCACTCCTTGACAAGCCTTCTGGCCAGCTCAATACCAATAACTCTTTGCCCAAGGCACAGCACTTGGGCGTTGTTGCTCTTGACTGCTCTCTCGACAGAAAAACTGTCGTGCGCCGTCACCGCTCTCACTCCTTCCACCTTGTTCGCTGCGATCGCCACACCCAGGCCCGTCCCGCAGACAAGGACAGCCCGATCGGCGCGACCATCTGCAATCGCCTCGGCGGCCGCGATTGCATAGTGGGCGTATGGTGTTTTGTCCGACTCGGCATATGGTCCAACATCAAGGACTTGCCTCACCCGCGGATCGGTGGAGAGGTCATCGGCGATGGTGGATTTGTACAAAAAGCCGGCATCATCACCGCCGAGGGCAATGCGTAGTCCAGCAGTAGTCATGTCTGCGTTTGAGTTACTCAACTCTGTAAAATAACCTAACAATTAGACCTACACAGGCTTTTCCATGGGGACTCTAATATTCATAGCATTTCTACCCTAGGCAATCCGCTAGTCTCGTTAGTTGGCCACGAACCTCGTCTCGAGCACCTCGGCCTACGGTTGCCGCAAGACCCACCCGCTTCCAGCCCCGACACGAGGCAGACGCATCATGCCAAGTTCAAGGCTTGTCTAGTGTGCCCTTGAATGGGCGTGTCCAGACAAGGGTGTTCGGTTGGCAGCCACGGCGCGAACCCCAGGGTCAGCTTAGCTGCATTACCCCAGGTTTGGGGTCATGGTCCCATTTCTCCTCCATCTATTCTGGCTAAACTCGTCGTACGGCTCGAACCCCAACTACTTAAACATCATGAACAACTTGTTTTGCAGTTTATCGCATGCCTTGATCAATTCGTTTGTTCATCTGTTCCTCTCAGAACCTCAATCCCAATAGTTTGCGTTAACAACACTCTTCTGAAGCCCATCAGGTTTGGACAATGGAGAAGCAAGAGGCCTCTGAGCTCGAAAATGCTTGTTCCAAGTATGACGAACCCTCTCTCGAGGAGGCAGTTGATGCCTCGCAAGCCGAGGCTGAAAGAAAGCTCGTTCGCAAGATCGACCTCTATATTCTGCCTTGTATGTGGATCATGTACCTCCTCTCCTACATGGACCGGACCAAGTAAGTCCCGCAGCTCTCTTTAGACATGTATCACGAGGAACTAACGATTGGCCTGTAGCATTGGGTTTGCCAAGATAGCGGGCATGGATACCGATCTCGACTTGACCTCGAACCGATACTCTATCGCCCTTGTCGTCTTTTTCGTGAGCTATGTTGTGTTCGAGGTGCCTTCCAACATGATCCTCGTTAGGACAAGGCCCAGCATTTACCTTCCGACCATCATGTTCTTGTGGGGAGGGACCACCATCGGCCTATCCTTCTCCCCAAATTACGAAACTCTCGTTGGCCTTCGATTCGTGATGGGCATATTGGAGTCTGGATTTGCTCCCGGTATGCTACTGCTTCTCTCCTCTTGGTATCGAAAAGAGGAGCAGAGTAAGCGATTCGCCGTCTACATCTCGGCTGCAATACTTTCCGGCGCTTTTGGCGGGCTTGTGGCTGGCGCCATCACCAACGGTCTAAATGGCGCACACGGTATCGCAGGGTGGAGGTGGCTGTTTCTTGTTGAGGGATCTGCCACAATGGGTTTCGCCTTGATCTCTACCATGATCCTACCTGATTTTCCGGCGACGACTTCCAGCAGGAAGTTCAACGATGTCGAACGCGAACTCGCCATCCGACGATTACAGGCTGAGCAATGCGTCCGCACGGAAGACGAACCACATCTTGGACCGTGGAAAGCCTTCAAACTCAGCATGATCAATTGGAGGACTTGGCTGCTAGTGATAGGATATATGGTGAGTTACCGAAAACAACCCGTGGCTCCAGCATGTATCACCATCTAACTTGAACAAGGCCATCGTCGGATCTTCGACGCTCTCCTACTTCTATCCCACTCTTGTTAAGGGCCTCGGCTACAAGTCCACCACCTCTGCTCAATTTATGACAGTCCCCATCTTCGGTGTTGCCTTTGTCTCGACGGCCATTACCGGATACGTTGCGGATAGGTATCCTAAGTGGCGAGGACTGATGCTAGGGTTCTGGATGATAGTCGCACTGGTCTGTGCCATTACCATCTGCGGCGTCTATGACTTCAAGGCAAGGTACGCGCTGCTGGTTATCATGGCGTCCGGCCTTTGGGCATCAAACGGCTTGTCTCTGTCATATGCTTCGGTCATCTTTGGCTCCATGTCGAACGAGACACGAGCAGTGTCTTTGGCTTTTGTTAATGCTATGGGAAATCTCGCCCAAATCTACGGAGCCTACTTGTTTCCTTCACAGGACGCGCCGAAATATCTGATGGGTTTTGGTGTTATCAGTGGCATGTGCTTCACGGGGGTGATTTCATACTTTGCTTTGCATTTTCTTCTCAAGAGGTATCATTAATGGCTCACTATTTTGATATCTGTCAACCCAGGACAAGAAGTCAGAGTATCATTGCTCCTTTGATCTCGATTTGTATAGCTTAGTGATAGATAGACCGTCAGCCGGGGTTAATGAGAGTCAAGTTCCTGTCCCCGCAGAAGTCCCAAGCTCAGGCTTCTTTGAAGCTAGCACCGGCGTGCCGTCGAATTTATCAGAGGAATAGAGATTTTCAGCCAAAGTATTCACATTGATCATCTTCGTCGTACATCTGACGACGAACAAGGTTCAACATTCTATACCGCATTCCAATTCAAGTTACCAAATCAACTACGTGAACCCCAAACATCTCTATATGATTACGGTATTACTTAAGAAAGGGCCTATGCCCGAGATAACCTCTTCATCCACCATCCTTCAAACGGTCGATTCTCAGCGCCACGCCGCGATCAGGCGAAATTGCGCAGATTCGCGTGAACCGTCGTCGGTCCAGTCTACATGCTCAAACCCTGCATCCAACAGCAGTGTCTTCCAATGGTCTTCGTGTGCCAGTGCATACTTGCGGCCATCATTGAACCGCCACCATCCGTCCAAGCATCCAAAAACGCAGTCTAGCCACTCGAGAGGGCGCGTCAGTTCTAATAGACACAGCATGCCGCCTTCCTTTCGAACGAGGCTCTTGATATTGGCGGACGATATCGCCAAGTCTTGCGTCGCGTGAATGCAGTTCGACGAGATGATGAGGTCGTACGAGTGTAGCATCTCGGGCGGGGCTGGTTTTTCGATATCGAGGACACTGAATTCCATGTCCAGAGGACCATACTCGGCCATGAACTTCTTCTTGGAGCTCGTCACTAGTGCGGGAGATATATCGGTAAACGTGTAGGTGAAGTCGATGTTGTGCTTCAACAATTGATCTAGAGCAAGCCGTGTGGTTCCACCTGTACCTGCGCCGATTTCGAGAACTCGAACCTTCTCGTTGGTGCCAGACTGTCGAAGCTGGGTACCGATGCGGCTAATGAGCTCAGCCAAGGTCTTGTTGCCAGTCGCAAACATGGGCGAGCTGACATAAACGTCTTCCAAAAGCCTCAACGAAGCTGATTCTCGGAAAAGTAAATGAAGAGGATCGACCCGACCGGAGAGACAATCGGCCAGACGTGAGCCAGTAACGTGAAGAAGTTTGTGGTCTGGGTGATAATTAGGATGCTCATTCAAGATCTCCTGATAGAGCTCTGCTGAGGATCCATTCTCGGGCACAGGCTTGCTCGTCCTAACATATTGGTCCTTGGAGTGGGAGATGAGACCTGCCTCTTCAAGGATTCCATATAGTCGAGGAATCAATCTGTCATACTTTGCAACGTAAAGCATTGAAGGTAAGAGGTCCCCAGCTTGCACCATCTCAAGGTTGCAACCCAGAGTGGCGAATGCTTCCAAGATATATGCGAGTACCAAGGACGACTGCTTCAGATATGCATCCGAAAAGAAACCGGCAAACCCACTCTGCTGTGCAAACAAGGGAGTGTCTTGTTTGATTCCAGGGATTGTTTGGGTAGCCTGATCGACGAAGGCAGAGCGCCCGTGGCTGGAAACGACCGGGGTACAAGAGGGTACGGTATTCTTGGGCGCTGCGTCCACCAAAAGACTGGACGCGTCCTTGGTCGTCCGATCTTGAGGGAAGACCATGCCGCGGAGATCCGAGAGCGTTGTGTCTCCATCCAGTGTTACACAAATATCCTTGCCAAAGACCTTCTCCAAGTCTGACTGAAGCTGGATGGAAACTAGGGAGTCGAGGCCAATGTCTTGCAGTAGCGTATCTGGAGAGATTCCCTGCGAGCAATCCAAATGGTCTGCCAGAACGCCGTAGAGGGTTTCTTGCCAATCGGAATTGGGCGTGCTTGATTGCGCTGGCGTCCGAGCAGCTGGGGAAGAACAGTCTGACTGGGCTCGAGACTGATCCATAGAGGGAAGTGAAGATAGGCTAGGGACCCAATCATGTTCAAGGTCCAGGCCTAGCTGAACTTTACGTAAAGCTTTCTCAATGGAAATATCGGGGAAATCATCTTTCATGTTGAACTGGAGCCTCTGATCCGGCACAACAGACTGGCTCTGTCCATCATTCAAGGACTCCAGCGCTCGCTGCAACGAGCGCGTGGAAATTCGTGTAAAGGTCGCGCCTAAGATGGATAGGAAAAGAGTCTTGTCGCGTGCATTGAAGACAGCTATGTCGCATACCATGGTCTTGTCGTTCTCTCTATCCATGCTGGATAGAACCAGCCAAGGTCCTTCGGGGTGGTCTGATGTCGAGTTGTCGCTATTGACGTGAGGAGAGATGCTATCATAGCCGTTGCATATGTATACCTCATCACCAGAGTGTTCTCCGAGGCTTCCGGCGTGAAGCTCTGCCACAAGTAAAAAGTTATCGAAGACGGGCGGGCTGATTATTGCTCCTTTGCCGCGTCCGAATGCGATAGCAGGCATTGCCACTTCGCCCACGGCTTCGAGACCCTTCGACGTAATGGATCGAATACCGAAGTAACTGTCAGAATAGTTGGCAATTCGCCCGAGGATCGCTTTGACGTACGGCCCTTGGACCATGGAGGCATCGCGGTCCTCGCGGAGTTCCTGACATCGATCGTAAAGGCGGCGAAGCAGTGGCCGTCGCAGTCCAAGATGTCCCTGCTCCTGTTTCTGCCACCTCACAATTCCCGATGCTTGAAGCTTGGAGGTTTTGGTCCCGTCCTTGACCGAATGGCTTGAGATTTCGAAGCTCCAGATGGACTGAGACTGTCTTCGCATGGTCAAGACAAGTCGTTGTTGAAGATTCAAGCCGAACGGAGCATAAACCTTCATCTGCTCAACCTCGACAGATGCCGTGGAAAGACTGGCCGGCGAGGCATGGATCGGGAGGAGGCGGAAGGCACGGGCAGTTGCCTCCATATACACGGATGATGGAAGCAGAAACTGTTTAAAGACGGTTCTGCCTTTGACGAATGTCAAGTACTCCTCGCTGTTTTGGTTGATGGAGAATTCGATATCCTGGCCGTCAGAACCGCCCCGGCCAATCAGTGAAACCAGCTCTGGGATCTCCTGCGCTGCCTGTTGCTGATTTCGAAGACCATTCTCCGAGTTCTGCGGCGCGATCAACGGTAGCCAGTGTTGAGTTTTGTCAAACTGGTACGTTGGCAATTGCAAAGGTACGAAATGGCGTCGCTCGGACGAGTGATATAGCCAAGACTGCACCCGCACGCCCTCGTTCCAGAGCCCTAGAGTCGTTTCTGCAAGAGAAACCAGAGGCTCCGAATCATCAAGCCGAGCGGTGAAGAACGTATGAGAGGAGATGTCGGGCGAAGGTCGACTCATGAGAGCTCGACGAGCCAAGACGACACCGGCAGAACCAGACCCTGCCTCGAGCCAAACACAGGCACCCAGGCGTTGCTCGATTCTGGAGACGGCATGAGCAAAGTAGACGGGCTCGCGAGATTGGCTGGCGACAAGCTCGGCGGTGACGGTCTTCCAGGCGCCATCATGCTCCGAGCATGGCTCCAAGGGGATGGTAGCTTCTTGTAAGCTGAGACCCTGAACCAGTTTGAGGTACTGGTTCATCATGGGGTCTAGCATCTTTGAATGGAACGCGTGAGTGATGGGCAACCGCTTTACGGTAATATCCTTAGAGCGGGCTACACCTTCAAAGATGTCAATGGCCGCTTCGCTCCCCACAACAACGTGGTTAGAGAAAGAGTTGTGGCATGCAAACTCCACCGCATGATTCTGTGGCATCGAGTTGATGATGCCTTGCACAGTGGCAGTCTCCGCGTCAACACTGAGCATGCAACCTCTTTCCGGGCCCCATTTCTCCTGGATCAGTAGCCCCCGGCCGGATATCATCTTCAAGGCGTCCCGTAAGCTGAGGACTCCGCTGACACAGAGAGATGTGAGCTGACCAAGGCTGTGGCCAACTAACGTTGCAATCTTAAGTCCAGAATCGATCCATGATCTGGCAATCGAGAACTGCAGCGAGAAATGCATACAGTGAAGATCAGCCAGGCTGTCGATCGGGCCAGACTCGAATATGCGAGGGAACAGGCCAGGACGACCCAGGTTCTGAAGGGCACGATCGCATCGATCTAGATGATGCCGTAGTAGACTAGAGCCAAGGTAGGCTTCTTGGCTGAGGCGAGGTCGACGACCAGTCTGACCTGCGAAGACGAGCACGACAGGCTTCTGCGACTTCTGGACCCTGGTGTCAAGATTTTGCACCTGAGACTGAAGACAATCCTTTAGTTCTCCGATGGAGCGGACGCTGAGAGTGACGCGGTGGGTCAAGGAATGGTTTTGAGTCTGAGCAAGGCGGAAAGCAATGGCCGGGAGCAGTGCATCTCCGAGGTGTTCCTTGGCCTGGATCAAATTCAAGAGACAACCAATGTACTCCCTCAAGCTATTGCCGGAATGAGCAGTGATCATAATGGGGAAATGGCGCGGCTGAGTCGTGATTGCGGAGCGCTCGACGTGTGCCGCGGGTGCTTGACACAGGATCATGGCAGCGTTGGCTCCTGATGCACCATAGTTGTTGACCAGGGCTGCTCGGAAAGGGCCCTTCCAAGGCTCCGCCTCCTTGGGGATGCGCATGTTTTCCTCCTCCAGCGAAACGATGTTGGGATTTATCTTGTTGAAGTTGGCGGAGGGGGCGATGGTGCGGTGTTGTAGCATCAGCAACACCTTGGACAGAGAGGCTATGCCGGCGGCAGATTCGCCGTGTCCGATGTTTCCCTTGACGGAACCGAAGAGTATAGGGGAGGCTTGTTGCCGTGCATGCCTACCGAACACGTTTTGAATGCTCTGGCATTCGATTGGATCGCCCTTTTGCGTGCCTGTGCCATGCGCCTCGACGTACGACACATGGTGCGGCTTCATCCCAGCCATATCCAGCACCCGCCTGTAGAGACGACTCTGGGAATCTGTAGAGGGCAATGTGAGAGATTTGTTGCCCTTGCTGTTGTTGACGGCTGACGCTGCCAGGACGCCGAGGATGGGGTCGTTATCTCTCACTGCCTCAGACAGCTTCTTCAACAAGACGAAGCCGCCTCCTTCACCACGGCAATAGCCGTCGGCGCTAGCATCGAATGGTTTGCACGAGCCTGTAGCGCTCAGGAAGGACGCCGATCCCAAGTTCTGATGGGCTTTGCCTTCTTCCGTCATCAGGTTCACGCCTCCGGCCAAGGCCATGGAACACTCTCCTGACTGGATAGCCTTGAAGGCCGTGTGGATGGCCACGCCGGACGACGAACAGGCCGTGTCGATTAACATGGATGGGCCGGTCAAACCAAAGAAATGGCTGATCCGACCGCTGACGAAAGCACGCGCAGTGCCAATGAAGGAAAAGGCTGTGGGGGATCGGGCATTGACATTGTCCTGGTAGTCACTGGAAGACATCCCAACGTAGCAGCCTACATCGTCGGTCGTCGTCGACGACGACGACGGCTTGAAGTAGCCGGCTGATTCTAGCGCTTCGTAGGCCAGATGAAGGGCGAGTCGGTGCTGCGGGTCCATGTACTCAGCTTCGCGAGGGGATTTGCGAAAGAAACTACTGTCGAAAGACCGCGCCCCGTCGATGGTGCTGCCTGTCCTCTTGGAGATGATGGTTTCCCAAAACTCCTCTGGATTGTCGGACTTGGGGTATCGGCAAGATGCTCCGATGACGGCGATCGAGTCATGGGGATAGCCGTGGTGCAGCTCTTGCGTGGCCCTGGGCCGGATCACTTGGAGCGGTGCAACGGCCATGAGGGACTTGGGGATGCAGTCAACGGGTCCCAAGAGCAAGACTGGGGTTTTGGGACTCGGCTGAAGATCCCTGATCTGGTTTCGCCGAGCGATGGACTCTGCCGTTTTTCGCATGACTTGGTACCAGTCCGCCCTTTCTACGAGGATGCATTTCAGCACCATCTCGTGGAGAGGCACATGATCCGCAACTACCTCTCCAGTATCATTACGTCTCAACGGTACCAACGGGCGACTGTTCTCGGGGAATTGGAACATTGGTCGTGACGCGCAGAGATCAGCGATCCGTCGGAAGGCGTCGCCATGTCGCGAGTGATGGTAGCGGCCTTGGACGTCGATCTCCTTGGCCACAGCTCCTTCGCCTTCAAGGCGGTGCGTCAATGATGAAGCGATGCTCGTGTCAACCGTAATGGTTCCGCCGGAGGCATCTGTCCGAACCCCGATATAAGCCTGAAACAAAGTTAAATCACATGGAACTTCCCACCGAGAGAAAGGGCAGGCTTACCTCGGGGAAGCTATCAAACAAGGCCTTGAAACCTTCACTGCCTCTCTCGCCCTCTTTCCAGGGCCAACGGGCGTTTAGGCAAACAATGGGGTGTGGTGACTCGGCTTGGTCGACGTCGACCACGGCACCAATGCACAAGGCCAACCTCACGGCAACAGCAGCATGGCTAGATAGCTCCGTCTTGTTCTTGGAGCAAGCGATTGCCACCGCAGCGAGAAAGCCAACACAGAGGCCTTGCACGCCGCCGACACGCAGGCTCTCTAGGCTCTTGGTGTGAGTATCATAGAGATCTTGCTCTTCCTTGTCCGTCAAAGACAGACAGTTCAAGTAGCCAGTGTACTCTAGTATTTGAGTGAGAACCGTCAGTACAGCTGAACGGGTATTTCTCCAACTCTTTCCCTCTGACAATAGAGTGGAAGCATTGCCGGTTTCGATCCAGTCCGCAAGAGCTCGAGTGAAGGTCGTTGCCTGCACCTTCTTGAACGAAGGCTCTTGTGAGACAAGGAGAGACCAAACATCATCGAGCTCCGAAAGTTGTTGTCTTAGGTCTGCTAAGCTTGGGTCATGGAGAAGGGTGGATCGGAGGTGGGAGAGATAATCAACATCATAGGTTGATATCATCGAACCACAAACCAACAGCGAGGGTGGATCGGTAGTCATGATGAGTTCTGAGGGTTTGTTGAAAACGAAAGGAGATAGAAAAGGAAGGTGATTGTAGGAGAAACTACTAAAGACTTGCTATTGTGCAACCATCCTCAGACGGAATTCGCCATGTCTTTTAGCTATTTACAGCTCCGAACCTCAACTACGAAGACATACTCATATCCACAGATCAAGATCCCTATTGCTGTCGGAGTATCGTCATGAGGCCAGGGAGTAGGGGCTCCCCTGCAGCATTGTCGGCGAATTTTGGGCATTTTAGCGGTATCATCGTATGAGTGAGGCATTGTGTTGTACTTTCCGCGGCGAAGATCCGAAAAGGGTGTACCAAGATCAACGTTTGATGATATGCCTACATCCAGCTGAGTGACCGGGGCGTTTATCGATCATACCCTGTATATGAATGGGTCGATGAAAGGGGCTCGTGCAGGGATAACTTAACGAGTGGTTGGCCACGATATCCCAGTCTGGCTATACCCACGTTTTTTACGTTTCTGCTTCTTCGCATATGTATCCTGGTATGTGCTTCACGGTGTGGAGTCGAAAGAGCAGAACAGTATCGGTAACAGGGATGTGTCTCGGCGATTCTGACGGCATATCCAGTGAAGCGATCAAAGCTCAGATCTACAGGTTTGGCCAACAGGGATAGCGAACGTTGCCAGTCCCACGACTATAGATTTGAGGACTTCACAGGGTGTCAGGAGGAGGAAAAAGAGCCCTCTTCGTTGGACAGGCTTGTGGTCCCGCGGTAGCGGAACGGGGCGTAACTTGGCACTTGTCACCCCTGCAGTATGTATTCGGGCAGAAGGCGGGTCGCCTTATCATCTCGACTCATTTGGTCCATGAGGTGGAGGAGACATCCGAGCTCCATTGCCGCGAAACTGATTCAGAGACGAAAGATCCCGGAGTCTCATCGCGATCCATGCCGTCGGTGCCTTTTCTCTTGATAAGGTTTCTACCAGAGAGGG
The DNA here is from genome assembly GCA_024112705.1 of Microcera coccophila. Lineage (NCBI taxonomy): Eukaryota > Fungi > Ascomycota > Sordariomycetes > Hypocreales > Nectriaceae > Microcera > Microcera coccophila. The sequence continues at coordinate 14,158 of JAMYIC010002381.1, read as the reverse complement.
TTGTATTGAGCAATACGAGATGCGCAGAGCTCAACCCATCTTCAACCGCTCGAACCCGTGCGAATAACGTAACGTGTCTTTGAACCTGGAAACTTGGCATTTCTAATAGTGCGGTACACTCCTCTCCACAACCTGAGAAGGGCCCCGCTGTGATTCTCCATCATCTGGGTTCCGATAGATCACAAGGGATGGCAGCACGCGACGGTCATTTTTTTTCCCCATGGAGTAGGTATGATTAAAACTGACATGTAATGTCCCAAGACCCCAATGCGTCTGCGCGGGCATAGGCTTCGGCTCCGGTCGAGACATTCTCTTTCCTGACATGGCCTAGTTGAGTTGCCGAGACTCTTTTGATCATTCCGCGGAGATGCAGTGATTGCGGCCTCGGCAATACAAGAGATTAATCAAGATTATGTCTCCGATCCGGGTTGTCACCAGCCAGTCCCCGTGGCCAAGTTCGAGTTGCAAACTTGAGATCAAAGTGCTGAGCGTAGGAGAATGCGTGACCGCTACAAGCCCTGCTGTCTACGATAGTTTGCAACCTTTAGACACATTTGGCATTTACAAAGCAGGGTTTAATGACAGTTCACTTCAAATCACCCTAAACTACTTAGTAGCAATTAATGGAATGACAAAACGGTAAGAATCTAATTAATTTGGCCAATTTGTGTTTACAGTTTATCGACGTTGCCTATATCCCAGCATCCTAACCCCTATCTACAGTCCCAACAGCTTCATAATTCCCTCGCTCACCTGAGCATGCTCCGTTGTGCCGTCGTCTACGCTATCAAGATATGCCTTTGCCTCCGCCGACAGCGCCGCAAGTCTCTGACGGCAGTGTTCAAACGACCCAGTCGACTCGATGTACTTGACTGCAAAGAGCTTGACGTCGACATCTGTTGTTCGCTGCTTCAAGATGCTGGATAGCTGATGGTTGCTTGGGTTAGATTGGATGCTGTGAATAACGGGGAATGAGAATTTTCCCTCGGTGAGGTCTTCGCCGAATCCCTTGTTCTTGGTGTACGCATCACTGTTCAGGTTGAGATAATCGTCTCTGATCTGAAAAATGACACCTAGGATATTGACAAAGGGCACGTAATCCCTAAAGGCAATTTTGAAACCGTTAAAAATGCTCTCCGATACAGTCGTTTTGCAGTCGACTTACCGACCCGTCTCGCTCACCGACTGCATTAGCCTGACGGCCAGTCGGAAAAGCCCGCCTGTCTTGTTAGACACCATCTGGAAATACTCCTCTTCAGTGGGGCAAGTCAAGGATTCTCGCCAGTAGATATCCATGCCCTGCCCGCGGTGAAGGTTCAGCAACTCTTCCGTGAAGATTTCAAAGGCCTCTGGGTTTCCCAGCTTGGGAAGCTCCTGTTGGGCTAGGAAAAAAGCATAGTTGGCCGTGTTGATAGTTTGAGCAATCCCAAAAATGCTGTGCGTCACGGGAAGCCCTCGTCGTAGCTTGGAGTTGTCTTGGATATCATCAATCCTGTGAGCGTCAGGCAATCAGCAAAAGTTGCCCATTGGGGGATTCCTTCGACGCTTCACGTACATAAGAGACGCATTGTGTAGCAGTGAGACAATCTTCTTGATCGTTTCCAGCTTCTCCTCAGGGATCTTCAGCCACACATTGAATGCTGACATCATCTTGCCCCGGATGTCTTTACCAGGGAGATCAAGCAGGTATTTGAGCGGAGCACGAATAGTCTACAGGAAAGTCAGATAGTGTGCTCTTTCAATAGATACAACCAAAAGATGCACCCAGAAGGTTAGTAGAAAGAGTCACTAGCCAACTCACCTCTTCATCTTGCTCGCTAATGTGAGGAGTTCTAGCTGCGACAGACTCATGCACCGTGACCGGTGTGGACACAAGAGGGAGAGGCGACAGCTGAGCCATAGTGTGGATCTTGGTGAGGTCAAATCGTATGTGTCTATGTTTGGCAGTGTGTAAGAAGTAACTAGGTTCCCTGACTTCGATCTCAGGGTCCAGAAAAGAAAGGAGAATAGGGGACTGCTCGCTCGGACTTTTGCACGACAACCTCCCTGCATTCGTCTTATCTTTTAACCTTCACTTCAGCTCGGTAAAGATGCCGTGTTCAACCATTGGAAAGAGGGTGTGTGCTTTTACATGAGCCTTTAGTGATGTAAACATGCCTGACGTGACACAACGACGCATAGGGCGGCCCGGCGGAATTCTCCCTGAAGACCACCCAAGGGAGTTGCATTGCTCACGCCACGGCAGATGCAAGATACGAACATGTTCACAGACTGGGAAAAATCGCCGAACAATTGAGAACCATTTAATTGAATCTATGAGGGAGATCTGAGCACTAACCACAATGTAACCCTATTCACCCGACCACGCTAGTCCACCCGTTGGTCTACAGCAATTGTGGCCCCGTTGACCAGGCCCCATGCAAAATCAGAGGATAAGGACAGACACAACCGAGCCACTTTGTTGAGATCACAAGGCCGAAGCTGGAGTCTCTCGGCGTGGGCTCCATTGACGAGGGCGTCGGAGAGTATATTGGTTCCAGGCATACTCCCGAGCATCAAGACATGGCAGCGGATTCTCTTGGGGCCGTAAAATGCCGCGGTGTTCTTGGTCAACCCAACCAGGCCATGTCTGCTTATCGTGTATGCAGTGTCTGCTCGAAAGATAACCAGGGGTCAGATCGTTACCGAGGCAAACAGATATTTGTTGGGGACGCACGCACCTGCAAGCCATCCAATCCAGCCTTACCCGCCCCAGAAGCGATGTTGATGATGCTACCCTTCGGGTTGTCCTGCCGCAACATTGCGCGCACTGCCAGTCTGCTCAGGAGCAGTGGAGCAGTGATGGTTTATCGCTACAAGCTTGTCCCAAAAATCGAGATCTATATCGCCGACCAGATCGAACCGATCCATGATGCCGGCGTTGTTGACCAGGATATCCACAGCCGAGTACTTGGCCACACAACATCGTCAAACCATTTTTTATTTTTTTTGTACCGCAGTGCGGTCGGTTATGTCGACGGCAATGGCCATCAGAGAGTCGGTAGATGGTCGGCTCTTCTGCCGTCTTCTTGACTCGTTCTTGGTTGATATCGCAGATCACCACATTGGCTCGCCCCAGCCTTGAGGAACTCGGTAGCGATAACCTTGCTGAGTTCCACCAGCTCCACCGGTGACGATACACGTCTGGTCGACCGGGGGTAGCGGCCGGGGAGTCGGTCTCAAGGGATGGCATCGTTATTGTGGGTGTTATGTCTCGGCGTGGGTCGATAGCATGGCTCAGACCATCCGCATCTTAAATGCTACGGAGGGCTGGGGGGGGACCCTTGGTAAACTAAGAGACCCAGTTGACGGCGCATTAAAGTCTCAATTGAACAGAGCCAGCTCTTCACCCGGTGCCAGCTGGAAGGGCGTGGTGAAAGCCTCCCGCAGCGATACGCTAATGTTCGACTGACGTGCCCGCCTTAATCCTTGTTCCCTTTCGTAATCTATCGACTGCCGGTCCTAGTACTCCTCGACTCACGCTAGGTTCGGCTCTGCAGATTCAGGACCGTGGGGGTCGGGCCAAATATTTAGGTTACATTTCGAGACGTGGACGGAAATTTTGTTCTCATCCCACGGGTGTGAGCTTATCGGCTGCATCCGTCTACCGACTAGACAGTTCATCGGCGGGCAGATTTCTGTCAGATATCTCGGTGGGTTCAAGATGATGCCAATTCTGAAACGCACAGAACTTTTGGTCTGAGACGGCGCCGTGCTGTTGGTCTGCGCAACGACAAACGTTGCATTCAATTGCAAAGGCTGTCGAACAAGGAACGAGTAATGGGTTACCACAGAAGTTGACGGCAAACGTAAAGGCAAAGGTAAAGGTTTCCATAGTACCAAGCTCGTACGATGAATATAAGGGGCAGGCCTCTTTGTCTCGCATCTCCCATCAGCTTCAGACGTCGTTCCCCAATCTTCTATCTTGTCACCTTCAGATCTCCCAAATCTTTTTTATTTCTCCATCTAAAATCTTGACTCGACCATGGCGACAAAGGCTGCTACCAATGATGGAGGGTTGGTCTACAATCTCCTCGTCCTCTCGCGCTTTACCAAGTACAACCCTCTCTTCACCACTTTTGCCGGAGGTTCGTCTTTATTTCCTCTTGTGTCCAATGACAAAAACACGACGCAGAAAGACTAGTTCCAGGGCTAACCAAGGTTTCCAAATGCAGCATGGTCCTCGTTGTTGGCCGGTGCGGTTGATCTTGCAGATCCACGCTCGGCAAACTCGCCCGGTGTCGTGTTTCAACAAACGTTCCTATGCTTCCTTGCTGCTTACATTTTCTGCGGTGCGGGCATGGTCTGGAACGATTGGGTTGACCGGGACATTGATGCCAACGTTGCGCGAACAAAGGTTCGCCCGCTGGCTTCAGGCAGAGTCACCACGACGGAGGCCATGGTGTGGATGGCGGCTCAGGTCTTTGGCTCGTGGTGGGTGCTTGGCATCATGCTCGAGGGGAAAGATGTGTAAGTTTAATTATTTCATATATCCCCTGTTTTCTCGAGCTGCCTTTGGCTGACTAGGTTCAACACTAATAGAATGAAACATCTGCTTCCCGTCGCGTTCGCCTCGTTTCTCTATCCCTTCGGTAAGCGGCCGTTGGCTCGAAAGTTGTTCATCTATCCCCAGTACATCCTGGCATTCACCATCGCCTGGCCTGCCATCCCGGGACGGGCTGCCCTTCACTACCAACACGAGTCCTTCGCGGAGACCTGCTACCACTGCCTCCCCCTGTGCATCATGGTCTTCTTCTGGACCATTTACCTGAACACGGCCTACAGCTACCAGGATATCGTTGATGACAAGAAGATGAACGTCAACTCTTTCTACAACATCGCTGGCAAGCACATCCACCTTTTGCTCGTGGCGCTCGTCGCCCCCGTCATGGTCTGCTTACCTCTGTACCTCGCCCCGTTCAACTCCGTGTGGCTTTGGGTGAGCTGGATGGGGGTTTGGAGCGTCTCCTTGGCAAGACAGCTGGCTCGGTTCGACGCCAAGGATCCTGCTAGTGGCGGAGGCGTGCACAAGAGCAACTTTGCGCTTGGCGTCTGGACCATCATGGCTTGCACCGTCCAAGTTTTCCTCAGCAACAAGAACTGAGCCTATTTATTTCTAGTCTTGAGATTGGATAGACCTAGGGTAGATGATAGACCTAGGGTAGATGATAGACCTAGGGTAGATGATAGACCCAGGGTAGATGATAGACCTAGGGTAGATGATAGACCCAGGGTAGATGATAGACCCAGGGTAGATGATAGACCTAGGGTAGATGATAGACCCAGGGTAGATGGATGGAAATGGAGTTTCTTGGAGACTCAAAACGAATTCTCATGTGTCCACCCATAACTTTCCTCTTCTCACTAATTTTCAATCGTCTTGTCCTCGTTCAATCTCATGACCCAACCGCCAACTTGTCCGTATGTGCCATCACAAAACCATCTACGACATCACTCTTCACTTGAAACTGAGACGCATACCCTGAGTATAGTAGGGTGTAATGGCTTACGCCACCAGGGCACTATCAGCTTAACAAAAATAATGGGCCGCCGGTTCTTTCGAACGTCTTTTCTTTAGCTGGCATGAGGAGGTGACCTTTTTTCCTAATGCGTAATGCTGCAGGGCCGTCAAGAGTTGCTGCCCTCGGGTAAAACGGCTTCTCTGATAGTGAGGAGATCGTCAAAGCTCCAGAGGTGGAGTGTCTGTTCGGGTCGGTGGTTTTCCTCATTACCAGCCCCCCCCCACACTCGCAAATACGACGATAAATGAATTTCCGTTTAGCAGGGCTGGATCCCACGTCCGACATGTGGCAGGGATCACGACACATGGCAGGGATCGGGTCCCCTTCCCACCAACCTAGAAAGTGATACGTGGCTGAAGGTGACGTCCAGGGGTGTGTGTGTCTCAAAGTTTAATTTCGACCATCGAGACAGCAGACCGATGCCTCGTACCGAACGTCGGGTTCAACGACGCAAAAACGTGGAGCAGTATAAACGCGCCGAAAGACGGTTGCACAACGGGGGGGAGCTCGAGTTTACGTCACGGTCCCATTGCGCCTCGCTGGGCGGCTGCAGAGTGCCTTATCGCGATGTCCTTGACGCTGGCCCGTATGTTGCGTACACGCCTGGTAGCGGAGCCGGGAGCGCACCCGCACAGATATCGCTATCAGAGACTGGGGCATCAGAGTTACATGGCATTACTCATGCGAGTCTCTGGGAAAATCCCCGAAAATCTCTTCGGCTCGTCAATGCCGGAGAGTGCGCGCGCCATCGCTCGCAACGGTCGATCCGTTTTTGGTTCTGCGGATGCCAGGATATCATGTCGGATGAGCGGAAAACTTCGATGGCCTAACCGAGACCGATCGACTGCTTGATGTACCTCCAATAAGATCATGCGTGTACTCTCAAATACTCTTTCAGCTTTCTAGCTACCACATCCATCCATACGCCTCTCTGTCTCGTCGCGCTATCCTACTTCTCTTTGCTCGCACTTCGCCTGCATAACGTCGCGTACCAATCAGAGTCTTCAGTATCTTCACGCAAAAATGAACGTCGACACGACCAACGCGCCTCCTGAGTACCGGGAGGTCGAATGGCTGATCAATGTCTGTCACGGCTTTCTGGGTGTATTCTACATCATGAGCTACACGGCCATGTTCCGCAAGTCCATCAAGGACAAGACCTACGGCCTGGCCATGATACCACTCTGTGCCAATTTTACCTGGGAGCTATACTTCCGCCCAATTCTCAGCACAATCGACTGGCCTCACTATGTAGCGTTCTCGCTGAATTGCGGTCTCATGTACACTCTCGTTCGGTACGGCAAGGGTGAATGGGCGAATGCGCCCTTAATCCAACGCAACTTTTATCCTATCCTGCTCCTCATCCTGGCTTACTGTATGTTGGGCCACGTGGTAATGACTGCCCAGCTTGGGCGCGTGCAGGGCGAGGCCGTCACTGGATACTTCTGCGGGCAACTGATGAAGGTCGGGGCCATCACTCAGATTTTGATGCGAGGTAGCTCACGAGGGGCTTCCTACTTTATATGGTATGTTTAACGAGACCCCATCATGTCTTGCGAAGATCGGTTTCAGCATCTGACTCATTCTACCCTCCAGGGGCACCCGTTCTCTTGCTTTTATTGCGCATGTGCTCCGGGACTTTGTGCGATACACGCACTGGAAGGAAAGACATGAGTACGTGACGGAGCCGCTGTACTTTTGGCTCGTCGCCATGAATCTCACTCTGGACGTTGGTTATGGAGTATCCCTGTATGTCATTCGCCGCAAGGAACGGGAACATTCGAAGTGCAAGAAAAACCTGTAGATAAGCATAAGCAAGGCAGCCCTGGGGGGATGCGGTGTTTCCCCTGATCATGAGGCGAGGAAGGGCGTAACCTGCAAAAAAAAGTAGAGTTTGGGCAATAGACAAGAAATACCAAATATAAACTGTACACTACTGCATTCGAAATATCTTCTACGGATGAAGGTTCAGCGTGGGAATCTACTTGAGGCTTGAAGGGTTTAACTTCTTGTAGCTTCACGCCGTATTAGGGATTGTGAATTCAGATTCGTCGACACGGCAGTTATCCAATGACTTCCACTATCTACACACTCTATAATAGACAAGTCTATCACTCTAATCACAAAAGGAAAATAACAAGCCCAAAAAGATGGAGCATTCGAATCCCTCAGGCGGTGTATTGCCTGTATGTCCACGCAAGTCCTAAACAAAACATCAGGAGCAGCACCGGAGACACGCCAGACGACCCGCTGTCCTGTCGCTTCGTCTTGTACTTTTCCCACCCCGGCAACGACGATCGCGGCGGCAACGGCAAAAAGTCCAGAGTCGCACCGTCTGCAATCAGGCTCAAGGGTCGGCGCTGGACGTAGTCTCCGATGTGAGGCATCAAATACCGACCGATGACCTTTCGGAAGAAGCCCTGTCGAGCGTGAATTCGTGCCATGAGCGCAGCCGCGTTGCAGATGGTAGACACCCTCGAGATGTGGCTCTGGTTGAATTCCTTTAGCAGAGCATCGATTTCCTGGTCCGTTGGCTTGGCTCCCTTGTTCTTCTGGAACAGCTTTCTGCTCATGAGATTGCAGAGAGTAGCAGTGTCTTCAAAGGCACAGTTGGCGCCTTGTCCAAGATTGACTGTCATCTGCCGCACAGTAACTTGTTAGCCAATGGTGCCGACGGAAGTTGCGTTCGCTTTTGCGTGTAGGGGAGGGGAGGGGAGGGGAGAGGATCGGGTTGATGCTGACCTTGTGGATGCTATCTCCGATACAAAGCACACGACCATGTGACCAGGTCTTGAAAAGATTCTCCTCTAGATTGACCATGTTGTAGACGGTCGTCTGACGCCAGACATGCTCGAACCGAATGCCGTCGCTAAAATCGGCATCGAGAACCTTCTCGCTCGCGGCGGCGGCGTCTGCCTTGGTGTACCGAGGAGCCTCGCCGTACTTGTAGGTCCGGTCGAGCTTTTGCACCATGAACCAGAAGACGGTGCTGTCCCTAGAAGGGATCACTAGCATGGTCTTCCCGTCGAACATGCGCATCAGCTGCTTTCCCGTGGGCAATCCAGGAACATCCTTGGCCACGCCGAACACGCAGGAGAACTGCACTGTTGTGTCTGGAAGAGGATTGTTAGTGAGAGAGAGAGAGAGAGAGACATATTGACATTCTGGATGAAAATATAGTCCCAACTTACTGTCCCTTTCGGTTTCGGGGACTTCGTCTGGCGAGAAGCCGGAAAGGCGCCACATTTCGCTTCGAACCTTGCTGTGCACCCCGTCGGCGCCGACGACGAGATCACCCTCGTGGACCTCCCCGTCGAGAGTGCGAACTCGCACACGGCCCTCGGTTTGCTCAATGTTGGTGACGGTCTTGCTCGTGTGAATCTTGGACTTGTCGGGCAAACCCTCGTAAAGGATCTCGAGCATCCTTCGCCGTCCTAAAAAGACAAGAGGGTATCCAAAACTATCACATGATAATCAGTCAGTCAGTCAGTCAGTCAGGGCTCAAGCGAAAAAAAAACTACCAGAGCGGAGTTGGAAGGCTGCGTACGCTGCACGAATCTGCTCGGGAAAGCTACTGTGATACTCGAACCCATCCGGATAATGGATGTGCGTCTTGCCCAGAGCGTAAGTGGATTGCTCAACGGCATCGTAGAGCCCAAGCTGGTCCAGAATACGGCCTCCATTGGGGGCAATGCCAATCGAGGCTCCGACATTCGGCGTAATATCTGATCCTCTCTCCAGGAGGATGTAGTCAACGCCGAGTTTGTCTAAGCTGTGCGCGAGGGCGAGGCCAGTAAGAGACCCCCCCACGATGATGATTTTGAAGTTCTCTGGCAACATCTCTCTTGGATCGATGGTTCTGGGAATTGAGTCTCCGATGGTGTAGAAGATCAGCGACGCACAAGGTCCAGAAGCGTGCTGCTTGGTATACTTACTTCAAGGACGCATGAACGGACTCCAAATACTATCCGAGCCATTTCCCCCGGTGGCCTGAGAGAGAGACGGTGCAACCACGCCAAATGATCAGCTACCATTGACCGTGGACGCTAAACCCAACGGATGCAATCCCCTTTCCCGGAGTGGTTGTTGTTCGTATCAGCCCCGTTTTTAAATCGGCAGATCTTGATCACTGGGATGGCGTCTGTGGACCGAATTTTCCAGGGAGGGGCGGCCGGCCGAAGTCGTGTTCAATCATGTCGTTTCGGTGAATTATGAACCCCTGCTAGAAGTTTGAAAGTTTAGCTGAGGGTACGCGGCTCTTTATTCCTCGTACGGCACGTGGTGTAACATGCGTCTCGACGGGGTTAGACTGTCCGTGGATGTGTGCCAACGTAAGACGAGCACGAAACATCCGGAAAGGGTTCTCGCAACTTGAAGCGGACCGGAGAAGCGGAAGCCTCCGGACGATTGGCAAAACTGAAAAAGCGACTGACTGGGGAGACTCGATGGCTTAATGAAAGACAGGTCAAGAATGAGAATGTAGGGCATATTGCTCGCTCTATCTTCTGCCAGTGCATCATACAAACAGAAGACTAGATCAGGGCATTGGACAACCACTCAACCACCAACCATGACACAATCAAACGTTTACATCCACGCTTTTACCGCTTTTGGTTCACATGGGTTGATCCTATCACCGTTACAGCAACGGTTTTGGGTTGTCTCTTCTGGCACCAAGCCCTACTAAAATGCCTCATCCCAGTCTCCACAGCCGTCCCACATCCAGATCATGCCTTTTTATTTCGTTTCTTATTCCTTTACTTGGGCATCTTGCATCTCTCTCTCCACTGCTACCATGCTTGGGATGACGCTGCGTGCCACCAGCGACTTGAAAGTCTGGACGATCATCATTGCCAACGCAGCAGTCGTAGATTGTGTGGTTCTCACAGGCTTGGGCTGGAACCTGAATTACCACCCGAAGCTTTTCAAATTGTCAAAATAGACGGAGCGAGATTGGGGTAGCGCTTTGATCATGGTATGGGACATCATCCTCAGAGGCCTCTTCCTCGCTGGAGTTGGCGTTGGCACTGCGAGAAAGGGCAAAAGGGCGTGAAGGTGTCACGTCGGGCCTAGGCGCTGACCGAGGGGGGTTTGTTTGTTGCAACTGTTGAGCAATGAGGTCGAAGGGATTCTGTGAATCTGTTAGCTGTTATGGTAGTAATGTGTTTTATGCCAACACCTGAAGTCCTTGCCCTTGAGAACGCAAAGCTGAATGGTCTCTTATGCCTCCGGCGGCCCTGCCGGGGGCCCTCCTCGCCTTCGGCTCGAGATTAATTCGTCCCTCTTTCTGTCCTCATTTCATCGCTGTTTCGTTCCTGGTATTAGTCTTGGTTTTCATGAAGGGACTTTGATTACCGCCGGGGCGGCTGGAGAACGCCGTTTCACTGACCCCAGTCAGCTGCGGTATTCTGATGTAGGACGCGGTGAAAATGGCAATCGTAACCAATTGTCGCTTGACATTCCAGGATTGTAGTTAATGACTGTATTGGCGAACCTCAATGGGCTCTCATCAGAAGAAGCAAAGCTGGAACCTGCCGCCCACTACGCGACCTTAACTCCCTTCAGCTCTGCTTCATCATGGCGTGGTGTTTCCTCTCCTCGGCTGCCTACCCTACACCATGTCGGGACCGGCCAAAAGGAAAGCGGTCTAACCCGGCAGAAAACGCTGCACCCCGCTTTTGACAACTCAGCTAGCCCTGATGACTAAGCGCATACAGCCAGTCAAAGGACGGTCAGGTGGATCACGCTCCGAACTATCGGAATCAGCCCCTGTCAGCTTCACCGTGTCAACCATGGCCAAGTGGGCCTTTGAGAGGAGAAGAGCGCTGGAAACGAGATCACAATCATTGCAATGGAAGGGGAATTGCCTTCTCTGGCTGATTTTCCCATTTGATACTCCAAGAAATCTCCCATTCATCCGTTCGTTCATTCATTCATTCGTCTCACGTGACAAAAACTCCCTGCTTAGCTAACGTCGTAGCACACCTGTCAACGCAAACCCCTGTCGAAGCAGTCCCGGGCACGCTTGCGGGTTGAAGCCGAAGGAAGCGAACCCTGATCGTCACATTTGACGCCGGTCAATCGACTTTCAAGGCAGCTAGTGAGCTTAGGGCCAGACTCAGCTCCTTCGAAAAAGTCATGTTCATGCACGAGAACCGCGTACGATGGCTCCAAGCTCCCATCGTTTGTTCCCTGCCCAACTCCCAGCTGGCGTTGTGACGTTTCATGCAATACACCACCTCATCCCCGCTGTAACCCTCGAGGTGGCCGTGACCCAAACTCCTGTTTACTGGGGGGTTGCAACGCATTTCGATTACTCTTGTGACTCTTGTAACTGCTTACGGTCATCTCTTTTCCCCTAGACTAACCTGCGGCCCGACTTGCCCAAGCTTCCCCAAGCTTCCCCTTTGAGGCATAGAGTGACCTAGTAGCGTGATCGAATCCACGTAGACTAAGTAGACTAGGTGACCTCATCATGGGAGCGGAATGGGAGTAATTCCAACCAATAACCTACGGAATGTGTGTTGTTACGACCTGACCCGAGCTCTACCCAAGCTTTACCGCCTCGTCAGCATAAAGCGTCGAAGCCGACATCAGGAAACCCGGGTTTCTGCATCAACCTCCGCCGTTGCAGTATTGTCTCTTGTTCCTTCTATACCCAACATGTTTTCCCTAAACATTTCTCTTTACACGCTATGTATTCTGCATAGCGTGCTCGTGCTTGCCTGGAACGCCCCAGACTACAATGGCTTCGGCAAGATCTGGCAGGATACGTTCGACGGCACCGGGGGCACCCTGCCTGACACCGGCAACTGGAACATTGTCGAGGGATATCTCAACGTCAACGCTGAGCTCGAGGTCTACACCCGATCTACCCGCAACGTCCAACGGAGCGGCGGCGCCACTCTCCAGATTGTGCCTTGGCGCGACGGTTCGGTGGTTCAGGGCTGGACATCTGCAAGGATTGAGAGCAACTACGTTTTTACGCCTCGACAATGGGCCATCACGAGGGCAGAAGCCATCATCCGCTTCGGAAACAACCCTATCGCGAACAAGCAGGGCATCTGGCCGGCGTTCTGGATGCTCGGCAACGCACTGCGTACGGGTGGTTCGTGGCCCGCGTGCGGAGAACTCGACGTGCTGGAGACGGTCAACGGACAGCTGATTGGCCATGGGACCGTCCATTGTAATGTGTATCCAGGCGGTATCTGTAACGAAGGCACCGGTCTCGGCTCGAGCATCGGCATTCCAGATCAGGGCTGGCATTATTGGAGAATCGACTTTGATCGAACCTCGGGGAACTGGCAACAGGAGACCATCACTTGGTACATGGATGGACAGCAGTTTCATCAGATTTCGGGTTCCAGGATCGGCAACGAGGGGGTCTGGAACACGTTGTGCCACAGCCCAATGTATTTCCTCCTCAACGTCGCAGTTGGAGGCAGCTGGGTAAGTCTTATGGGTGTCTACATTCGCGACTGCAGCTAACTATTCTACAGCCTGGGTACCCCAATGGTAATACTGCCGATGGGTACGGTAACATGATGGAAGTTGGATACGTCGCCCATTACTCTACTTAGATGCACAATTGCAATTGGGGACAGTCACCCCACATCTTGGTTATTTCGCGGGTTACAGATTGAGACAGGAGGCAAATGAGATGATACCCACCATAAACTCCTCTTACATAGAAATTGAACTTTGTCGCATGGATTGGGGAAAAGAAAGCAAGGGTCAGTGTAGAATGAGAACCTCGCAAGCCTGTCCGGTGCTAGACAGCCCGGTCGGCACCAGCTGAATGCTCCTAGGCGTCAACCCGAAATGGTATTTTTGAGGCCACAAACGAGTTGGTAAAGTCGTGGTATTTTTATAGCCTTCATCCTGGTTTTGAATATGTCGTAGATCATACTCTCGTCCTCTTCATTGAGTTGGCCCTGTGGAATGATGTGTCCAATATCCATTGGCATATCAAATATGCACTTTTCAAGCACGCGACGAATTTGATCACGGTACTCTCTTGTGCTTATCAGGAAAGTGGTTACGTAAATTGTTGAACGCGAGGTGTCTCTCAAAATCTGCTGGTGTCGGGAGTTACAGCCCGTTGACCAATAGGATGAAGTTGATCATGACGATCTCCAAGGGCTTACCGAGGTGCACTCACACACGTCTGCTAGCCCATTGTTTGGACGGGGTACTTGGACGTTCAGTGGCACAACATGGCTCAATCATGTATAAACGCGCCAGGTTGCACTTGGTCCGCGAGGACTCAGTCTTCACCATCAACACGACTCGCAACAAAGATAAACTTCACGAGTATTGACTGCTACCGACGGTCGCGATATTTTTACGAATTACGATACTAACAAATCAAGTTATTCGCGGTATAAAATATGTAATTTGCGAGTCCGCATGCACAAACACCGCCGTGCGCATGGAGATGTTCCCGTCTTCAACATCACCCAGTCTATCTACAGCCCACACAGCGGTCCCAGAAGAAGTTGAACCAGGAGTTACTCCTTTCACCAGCTGCAGCGGAAATGGCAATTTCCGTTCCTGGCATGGAGATGACAGTAGTTTCCGCTGTCAATGCACTGAGG
>JAMYIC010000239.1:0-15970 GCA_024112705.1 Microcera coccophila | reverse complement strand
CTATAGTTTTCCAGATATGCGCGGCAGAACCCTCTGTCTTCACTTAGTATCACGGAGCAGTGGTGACTGTTAATCCCCGCTGTCATAAGCAACAAAGAAGAGAAAATCACGATCGAAAATGACTTCGTCATTGTTTCATTGCTTCGTTGCTAAGCGTTACTGTCGTTGCTGCCCGGATCCATCATTGCGTCGTCAGCCATTCAAAACCCAAAGCACCCAAATCATGAACTAGCCGAAACTGAGATTGCACAATCGTTTTTTCCATGGGTTTCTCCACCCAACTATGCCGTGATTCCCTCTGGAAGGCTTGTTGTGGATTTCAAAAGCGTCTTGAAGCTGCTGAGACCGGTGATGCTAGAAGCAACTACTGTTGCATCTATAGTCTGCTGCTGAGATAAGAAAGACGTTTGAGAGGCCAGGGGAATGTCTGGAGTTAAAGTGCGGCTCGCGATGACGCTGGCACTTGGCGTGATAATCGCGTTGCCCATGAATGGTTGGATGCTAGTCGTTCTTTGGGTTGGCAATCCTTGAAGCGTGGGGTTAGACAGGCCTCTACTATCTCTTAAATCTGTAATCCTGGTACCTTTGTCATTGTTCTCATTGTAGTGTCCCGTACTCGTGCCACTATCTCCATCTACTGTAATCATGTCGCCATCAGATATTCCACTGGATTCGATCACAGTGTATAACTCGGTTGACGTGAGAGTGACTGTTGACATTCTTATCATCACTGATGTCATAACAAAAGCTTTGAACTCCCTAGGGATTTCAGGAGGGGTTGGTTCTCCCGTAGTCGTTTCCGCAGAGGTGAATAGGGTATCTGATGAGATGAGGGTTGTTGGAATAGTGCCTTGCTGTGTTGTTTCGGGTTCCATGATGGCTGTTCCGTTCGTCTGTTGCGCAGCCAGTGTCATAGATGCGAGAGCCAAAGAGAATTGTTCCGATAGAGTTTTGGGAGAACCTGCACTAGCTTCGTAGTTAGTGCTTCGAATAACATCGGAGAGCTCACTCACTAAATGTCCAGTGTCATTCACAGTAACAGCCAAGGCGGTGGTATGAATGATAGACAGACTATAATTCGAATAGTCCGAGTTTTTCGCGGTCGCATTTCTAGGCCTCTCTTCTACGAGCACCTTCTTAGACTCAAGCGAAACTCCATCAGACCCAGCATTGACCGTGGTCACTAGAGGCTGGTTGGCTGTCTCCGTAACTGTCTCCGTGAGGCCGTTGTTAGAGGCTTTTAGAGTTGATATAGTCAATGCCTCGAGCGATTCTCGAGGCGCGTTGTCCGTCTCAGTTGGAATTCCCGATGCATCCTTCGGGTCGTTGTCAGATTCGACAGCCCCCGTCGTCTGATGTTGGCCCCTAGGCTGTGTTTCAGAAGATTTAGAGTCTATGAAAATTCGGTCTTCCGTCGTTGTGGGAACATCAGTAGCCTGTGAAGAAACCGAGATCACCTCTGGCTGTGCCCGGGTAGACGTTGCAGTCTCCTGGGTCATATCTGCCGGCTGAAAGGTTTTGTTGTTGGTCTGGTCGTCTGGTCGCACTTTCGGTGGATTCAATGCCTTGTGCGTGGACATGATATCGTTGACTTGGGATAGAAGACTGTTGATGTGATCAAGGAGGTTCTGCAAATCCGACTCCGAAACCTCTACCATGATACCCTTGTCATTCACTAGTCTTCGCACGATATCTAGGGTATGGAGCATCTCAGATTTGCCATTGCGAGACACAATGGGATGGCTGGCCTCGAAGCCGACCAAGGCAGTTCCACGATTTGGTTGGAAGCTCTTTGGCTCGACTAAAGATTCATGGCGAAGCGGCTGGGCGGCTTCCGTCCTAATAATGTTCAAGGAGGAGTAGAAAGTAAGAAGGTGAAGAATTTGGTTTAGGCGGACCATTGTGACAACTCAGATTGAAATAAGGGGATAAAAAAAACTCTATTATTTGAAGGACCAGCGGTCTACATATACATTTCCAAAGAGGTCGAGCGTCGCGGGGAGCAACGCATTCCTTCCATTGTACTGACAACGGGCAATCGAAGGTCATTGTGTCTGGTTATTGTAAACCGGGCTTCTTGACTCGCTCTGAACATACGAGGAGCATTCCACGTCCTCGTTCGCCCCCAAGGTGGTTCCAGGACATGTGAGCAATGGGCGGATGAGAACGAGATAGACAACATCAGCAGCGGTAACGATCGCTGACATGTATGATGCAACACTTGTAAGAAATGGCCAGCCTAGCCCGAGAGAGGGGAACTGATGAAACAAGAGAATAGCAGCAGTTACGGGGCGACCTGGTTGGCTCGTGACGGTCGCCCAACTGCGGCATCTAATACTAGAAAAAAAGCGTCTTAACTTTGACTATAGCTAGTATTTAGCTTAAAGATGAGTAGTGTATAACTTTATGTTAATCCGTAGGGCTTGTATATGAGCTAACATTTGTTATCCCTGTGGGCTGTAGAGGATACAAAGGACTGTTGCGACCTGGTGTTTCAGCGATTTGAAGACGCTAAATGTACGGTCAAGGTGCGTTTAAAACCGGTTAGAGGGTGTGGAAACTTGGCTGGTGCGAATATCGTGTGGTCTTGGCAAGCGACGAGGCCTAAACAAGATCACGGAATTGTCGGCGCATTGTTGAGACACGCTGGCGACATGAAGCCGTAGAACCAAGAGAGGGGCACTGCAATGGCGGTCATCGGCGTGATTTTGGTGACAAAGGTACATTGCTGGCGAAGAGCACTCGCGCTTGTGAGTGTCATAGGTCCGAGGGTGACTTCTCCCTCGCAGGTTGGAGCGCTGGTCTCGAGACAGGGGAAGCTAAGAGTGATCCGAAAGCGCATGGGTTCTTGTGGATCTTGACCGGATGCCCAGGGAGGATTTTCGGAGGATTAAAGGGGAAAAGATGATGGTTAGATTGCCACCTTGAGCAAAAAGTACTGTCTGACGAGAGAACTTCGACGGCTCTGGCTTTTCGCTGAATGCGCGGAAATTCTGGTCCGAAGCGTGGCCAGCCGTTAGTTGACAAAAATGATTTTCAAGAACAGAATCAGAAGACGAAAACAATAAAATAATTCTTCTGGTGCAGGATCCAAGGGCCAGCTGCCTCTTTACCAGGCAGCAAAGACCCTTCTTCCCGGTGATTCTACCACACGCCTGGAAAAAAAAATTGCAGCACACTAAGCACATAGAAATTACCTAAAACACTACTAAATCTCATACTTTAAAAAACAACTACACTCTCAACTTTGATGTAAATAACATATACCTAGCATATAACAACTAGAAATACTTAACTTATCGAAATGGTTATTTAAAGAATTCGGCTTACCCTTGTGTATCTTATTTTCTACGCCGTAAATTTGGTGTGTCGTGTTTTTATTTCATCCCCATGGGTACCGTCTGTATCACAAATGCAAATGCATCAGCCCCGTAAATGCAATATTTGGGCTTGGTTTTCCCGATACAGGCTAAACCGCTTTTGGGCACGCGCCACGGAACCTCGCGCCTGGACCCAAGCGCACCCCAAGGTAGCGTCAGTTTCTCCTGGGACCTGATCTGGTGGCAGTTGGAGCACGCACGAACAAGAACTCTACCAACCGGTGCGCCCCAAAATCGAAAATGACAATGAGACCGCCCCAAGCCTACAAGACTTGCCCCCCAGGGATGAAATTTCCCATTTCCCTCGATCGGCCCCCATCACCCTCACCCCAACTCAACGCTTCATTTGCATCGCCATGACCATCGCCATCAACACCAACAACCGCCCATCCTGCTAAGCCAGCAAATCTCTGCTCCACGTATCCCGCAACCGGCACGGCACACCCCTGAACCTGCCTCGCGCCCTCCCTCACCGGATCACCACGCAGCCCAGTTGCCCGACTCAGCCTTCGCCTCGCCAAAGCAAAACGTCGAGGCTCCCCCCAAACTCCAAAACTCCCGCAGCCCTAAGCAAACCTGCTTTCTCCTTCATCACCACCACCACCACCACCATCACCACCACATCCTCCACCTCCTCTGTTTCATCTCTGACCTGTCCGTCGCCGCATCGCGTCGGAACATCATTGCTGCATCAAGCCTCTGCCTCTGCACTCTACGTCAAAATTATGGCTCCGCCATCAAAGTCGGCCGACTCTCGCAGAAAGTCGAGCAGCAAGCCCAGCCTGCTTGTTACTCTGACCGTCTCGCCTGCAAAGCTACGCGAGATTGTCGATCCGCAATCACCCAAGGAGGCATCTCCCGTCAAGGAAACCAAAGAAGTGAAAGACTCTCCTGCCCCGTCGGCTACTCAAGAACCACCACCCACTGCTTCCAACGGCGACAATGCATCCGACTCCAATGCTGCCACCCCAGCACCCGATGGCACTCCTGCGCCGTCGGTCATGGGTCCCCCCACCGAGGGCCCTAAGAAGAAGGGCGTCAAGAGAGCTGCCAACGGAGCTACGGATGGTGTACCCAAACCACGAGGGAAGCCTGGGCCAAAGAAGAAGCCGCGTTTGTAAGTCTCCATTCCCTTTTATCGTACCTCGCCATCGTTACAATGCCCCACCGTTCGTCTAAGTCAGCGCATGCTAACAGCTCTTTGCAGAGAGGACGGCACCATCGACCACAGCGGCAGTGCGAACAAACCCACCGGGGCTCACAAACTTGGTCCCAAGGCAAACCAGGGCGCTATCAACGCTGGTCTACGTGCCCTCGACCGATCTGGCAAACCCTGTCGCAAGTGGGCCAAGGGCGGCTTCAGGCTCAAGAGCTTTACGGGTGTTCTATGGGAGATTCCGCGGTGGACCGCTCCTCCAAAGAAGACCCTCGAGTCTGGCACCGAGGATTCCAGTGCCACATCTGCCGCTGACGCCAGTAGCAAGGAGAATAAAGAGAATGGGCAAGAAGGCAACAGTGCTAGCAATAGCAATAGCGGTGGTGACGTGGAAATGCAAAGCGCTCCTCCCAGCATCCACGCTTCTTCGCCCGCGCCCATCATCATTGCTGCGGCGTCATGATGGCTGTAATATCGTATCCTCCCAAGCTGGATATGTTTTTTGTATTGGTTGATCTCGGGATGGAGTTTGGGGATGACACAAAAGTCGATTCTGAGTCGCTTAACCATTGAGATCAGATACGTTCACACTCACAAGTCGGGCGCTGGATTTGTTGTGGACATCATATAGCGATATTGGTATCGCTGGCGTTATGGAACTGCAGGCATTTCTGTGTCGTCATGAAGGACGGCACCGGAGTCTGACTCGATTGGCTGGGATACATGAGTATTGTGTAATTGTAAGAATGTATATGCTAGAGGCCTTCGACAGAATAGAATGGTTTTGGTTTCGAAGAAACGTGCACTGCTTTCTGTCACCCTTGTATTCCAATTATGGAGATAGTCATAATGAAGTTGTCAAGCAAGTCATTCAGGCAATCTTGCCAAGCCATCATCATAGCGTCACTGAGTTTCGACGAGGCCTGGGTGGCTCATACTCTTAGGATTTTTATTGTAGGCATCCGGATTCAATCTGCGGTGTGAAAAAATTCCCTCTCCTGCCAATCTCTGGCCAACACCGCTCGGCGCGTGTCATCCGTTGCGAGGAAGTCGTCTGGATTCTGGCGGATGCTGAGTCATCATTGGTGACGCATCCTCGATCCTCGGAACCTCTTACCTAATATAGACTAGCTTGCATCCGATATCACGAAGAAATCGTGTCATTAACAATTCGAAACGACGCCAACAGCTCTTGGGATAGCATCAATAACAGCTTAAGATGTGACTTGTAGCAATAACCTCATGGTAATTAGCACCAGGATACTATGACTGTTGGGCTTGTCAAGGCTGGGCCTTTACAGTGATTCCCCATATGCACAACCTGATAAGGGAGGTACGGTCTGCTAAGAGAGACGATACTTGGGAGTACTATGGGAGCAGCGCGCGGATGGTTTGTAGCTAGCATCCTAGCGCGAGGCTAGATCTGAAAGTGGTAAGCAGAGGGCGTCCATGGAAACACAGGGCGCCCAAGGGGGTGCCCCTCGGGCTCGTTGGCTGTACTTTGGTGGTGCAAGAAAGCGAGTTTATTTTTAAGTACCTTGACAAGTACCTGAAAAGTCAGGGGGCTGGGAAGTAACTTTTAAGATAATGGCAAACCATGGGTCGTACACGTATTCCACGACGATGCAGTTGGTCTGATCTGGGATGAACCTACCCAACGCATGCTACTCAATCAAGGGTCTTGAAGGCGGGCTGAAGGGGGACTGCTACCGCCCTATCGCGCTATCGTGGCCATCTGAATGCCGCTCCCTAACCTATCGCCTTTCGGGCCCCCCCAGAGAGATGCATCCGCCTAGCGGGGAACCTGGAAGCTTGTAAGCCAGGGATCGCCAAGTTGGCGGCCAGACCGGCCAGATCAGCCAGCCTCCTAACGCCGTGGCCCAGGTCCTCGTGATTGATACAGTTGGTATACTCCACTGTAACAGCGCCTAGAGTTAGCCCACCAAGCCCACCATGCCCCGTCTCCTCGCCTCCAACCGCCTAGCGGCCAGCGGATGACAGTTTGTCGGCGTTGCAGGTCGCCTCTCTGCCTTCGACCGGATCAGTATCGAGACTGCCACAGCAAGCCATTACCGGCACTGATATACCTTACGTCAGGCACAGAGTAGTTGTGGTGTCATCCAGGTACACCAGACGCTTCAATACATAAGGCTCGCTCGGTGGTGCCGTAATCGATACCGGCGGCACATGGTGCTGCGGGTCACTCACTCGCCCACCGTCTTGTCTCAGTGACGGCACCAGGGCGCTGCTACGCGGACCTCCACCTCATCCGTCCTCCGCAATCTCTACTTCGCTATCGTACTACATCTAACCATCTTTTTCTTTTTGACTGCAAATAATCTTCTTGACCATATCAAAGCTTTCGACTTCGCTTCCCTCTCCGGTCTGATACCGATCGATACGGCGCTGCGCTCGCATCGCCGTCCTTGTCGCGGCTGTCGCTACTGCGAGCTCCCGTACCAAGGAAGCACATCGCTGGAGCTCTCCAGCTTCAGTAGCGGCGTCCGTCATTGCGACGAAGGATAACCTTCCCGCCTCCCCCAACATGACAAGTCCTTTCCAGCATGGCTCCTCTGGTTTCCAGGAGCCGACCTCCCCGACTTCTGCCTCCGCCCAGTCCCCACGAGGCCGCTTTCCCTCGTCCTCATACAGCTCCATCGCGACCGGCCCTGGAGCCACCTCCAACTTCTATACACATCCCGCCCGAACCTCGATCCTAAACCCATCCGGCGATCTCGATCTCGGATACACGAGTAGTATTCCAAACCTTCCTCAAGCTGATAACATCGATATGGACAGCCCGGGCGATGATCAACGAGCCTCCCGCGAGTGGAGGGGTGCCATGCCATCCTTCTCACGTGCGTTCAATATGCTCATGGCGACCGAGGCCGCCCACAAACATTTGCAGGATGATGAGCAGAATTTCTTCATCCCATCATACTTGGAAGGCTCGACATATGTGCAGAAGTTGGAGGAGGCGCACAGGTCCAAGCTCCAGGCGCGGGAATCGAATCGGACTTCGTCTACTGGACTCGCCCCGAATCTGGCCACTTTCAAACCACACCACAACCTCTTACCTCCCGGGGCATATCGAGGTATGACGCATACCGTCGTCGAACGCTCTCCGCCCCTCGAAGAGGAGGACACTCTTGCTCCTCTGCCGTCCACGTGGAACAAGGACGACCAGTGGAGTGGAATCGAGATCCAACCCGACGGGCTAAGTGTCAAGTATACTGCCTCTAAGAGCCTGTTCGACCGCGACCAAGAAGCGTGCGCTGTTCGGGCCGATCACTTTATGCCGGTTCAATGTGGCATTTACTATTACGAGGTTACAGTCCTGTCGGCGAAGTCAGATGAGTATGTATTGATATCCCATCCTCGTTGTCATGGGGAATCTTATCCTGACAAGAAGGCAGTGCTACGATCGGAATTGGATTTTCGACCAAGGGCCCAACATTATCAAGGCCTGTGGGCTGGGAACCAGAAACGTGGGGATACCATGGCGATGATGGTCGATGTTTTACAGGACAAAACAGTGGGAGGCATTACGGCCCAACGTATAATGCTGGCGATGTAATCGGGTGTGGTGTTAACTTTCGAGAGAACTCTGCATTTTTCACCAAGAACGGTGTCAAGATTGGTGAGCTCGTTCCAAAGGTGGCTCGGAATAACCGGTACTGATAAGTGTGTTAGGAACCGCTTTTCAAGATGTCGTGAAGGGTAAATTGTATCCGGCCATCAGCCTTAAGCAACCCAGCGAGTATGTGCGCGCGAATTTTGGACAGTCGGCCTTTGTCTACAACATTGACGAAATGATGCGGGTTAGTTGAGGATTCTTCGCCTTCCAGTGCTTGTTGCTGACTTTTTCATAGGACGAGCGTGAGAACATTCAGAAGGACATCGAGGCCACAGACACCTCGAAATTGGTTCCCAGAATGAATGAAACCGAGCTTGCTCAAGCCCTTGTCTTACAATTCCTGCAACACGACGGCTACGTAGAGGCCGCACGAGCCTTTGCCGAGGAGATCCAATCACAAAAAGAAGCTCTGAATCTGGACCCTGGCATCAAGATCGACGGCATTAACATCACGGATGACGAGGATGCCAACAGACGACAGCGTATGTATCCCTGCTGCAGTACGAGTACCTCGCATTGGCCTTCTAACGAACTAGCAGGCATACGGAGAGCCATCTTGGAGGGCGACGTTGATAGGGCGCTCAAGTATACCAACGCATACTACCCTCAAGTTTTGAAAGACAACGAGCAAGTCTACTTCCGGTTACGATGTCGAAGATTCATCGAAATGGTACGGCAAGCTGCTCAGCTGAGGATAGTCGCCGAAAAGACAACCAACGGACACGCCCACGATTTCGGGTCTCAAGAGATGGATGTAGATATGAATGGTAGCGAAAACCTGACCTATGGCTCTACAGAAACGGACGGATTCACACACTCTGCCGAGTTGGCTCAGCTAGAAAACGACATGCTAGAATATGGACAAACCCTGCAAGCTGAATATTCAAGCAATCAAAGCAAGGAGGTAACCCAGGCGTTGATGGAAATCTGGTCTTTGGTAGCCTACCCAGATCCTTTGAAAGAGCCACAGGTCAGCCACTTGTTGGACAAGAACGGGCGGGTTACTGTTGCCGAAGAGCTCAACTCGGCCATTTTATGTGAGTCCTCGGTCATTTCTTGTTCAAGAACATATCGACTTACAACAAGCTCAGTGTCTCTCGGAAAATCTTCTCGTGCAGCATTGGAGACACTTTACGCTCAGACGGCGGTGCTGCTCGAGGACCTGCGTCAAGATGGCGGCGAGGGCGCGTTTGTTTCCATTGAGGATGTTATGGAAGGCGTTCCGGGGTCAACGCAGTTGTAACCTGCATCGGGTCATTTCTATGTCTTTCAGTCTTTATGTCCTCACATAAGGGTCGGATCATGCGCCGGCGTTGGGAAGTCATCAGTCAACTTGGGTTGCATTTCTTCCTTTCTTTCTTCATCCCCTCTCATGTCCTAAACCCGTTACTCGCTCGAATCTTGATGGTCGATTGGGATTGGGCTGGTCTGGCGTCGTAGGCGTTAGTAGTCGCTGTGCTATCTTCTCTTCTTTTTCCATGCATCTTCAAGGTCCGTGGGAATTTGTCGTAACTTGGATCTTAACTGCTCATGCCCCATCCAGCTATTATTTGCAGATTGTGCCAAACAGGTCAATCGTAGGGCGTGAACGCCGATCGGTTGCTCTGGTTATTTCTAGGGAGCACGGTGTAATAGGCGGTATGATGAGCCGAATCCACTTGGCACAGCTTCTATGTTGTGGGTTAGTCTATAAACGGCCATCGGCCTCTATGCCCTCTTTGCCATTTTTCTATTTCTTACTGGGATATCTCACTTCATCCAGTACTATTACATTTGCAAGCTAATCCCCAAGCCAGGGTGCGTCAAACCTGCAGGCCTATCCTTGAACCCGTCGACTACCGCGTCTTCCGTCGCACCCTCTATCCTCATCTCCATCCACACACTCCCTCACCCGGCCTTCTTTCCCCAACACCTATCATATAATCGCTTCCTGTGCTGCACTAGATTCTCAAATCCACTCAGACACGCGGCCAATCTACTATCCTGCCAATGCAGGGCATCATCCAGCATTAGATATGTATATGCAAACACCTCTGCGTCGAACAGCCCTGGCGTATCCGCACCAAAAAACCAATCACCGTCGCCCAGTACCGTGGACAACGCGCGGAGGGCCTCGGTCGCATCGGCGTAGAGTTGTCGGGGGGAGATGATTCCGCGACGGGTAGTTTTGAGAATCTCGAAGGTTGCGGCTGCGTGAAGTGTCTGATGAATGGGTTTCCGGAGGAGGCTAGAAGAAGGAAGGTATAGTTGCGTGAGAAGAGCAAGGTTGGAAGGGAGAATGTAGAGAGCGTGTAGCTAGGTGAGGTCAGCGATTGTCAGAGACGCGGAGAGGTGGGAGAAGGTGTACCCATGCTGGGCGGAGGTTTTGCGTTAGGAGAGCTTGGTATGCTTCCATCCGCGGACTTGACACGTCGGGCAGCGGATTTGAAGCATGCTCTTTTGCATACTTGTGTATCTTCTCGCCCGTCAGAGCAATCGAGGTCCTCGGGGTAATCGTCGTCGACGAAGCCGGTAATAGGAACGGCAACGCTCCCGACGGCGAGGCATGATTGTTCGACGGTACGAGATCAACCTCGACCCCAGCGATTCTAAGAAACGTCTGCCACTTCAAACAAGAAGGATTGAAGCTCGGCCGTCCCTGCCACGCATCGTCCTCGGCAGCAAAGACGTGTAGACTAGGTCTCTGGCGAGTCGTCGAGGGCGCTCGTTGGGGGAGCTCCTCGGCTGGGTAGACGCGGAGGGGGAAGAGCTTGAAGAGCTCGCGGATGGGACCTGGAGCTGCGAACCAGCGTCGCGAGTCGGCGGCCATGATGGGGAGGATGCTGGACAGGAAGTTACCGCATCAGGTAGTCCGTACGGGGTGCGCAACTGGGCCAGAGGGAGTGGAGATTTCTGGCGTTCTTCGCACGTTCGACGAGAGGTTCCACGGCTCCACTAGGATCGAGGCTAGACCTTGTATGCAAATAGGGAATATGATTTCGCTTCTACGTCGGCTGTTTGGAAGTTTAGACTGCTCTGGCACGTGGGTCGTGAAGTGGAGGGAATGGGGAAACGGCTCCGTTGGAGAACTGTCCAAGCTAGATTCCACCAAAGTTTTTTTTTACACCATTAGCTCAAGGGAAAACTTCTCAGAAGGGGGCGCCAGGGACATTTGACCGAGCACCCAGACGAGATGGGGCTTTGCAAGGTTTTGGATCAGCATAAAGTTACGCTACTTATCTTTAAGCTGAATATTAGCAATAGTTAGGGTATAAAGACTTACTCCATAACTATTAATCTAACAAACAAAAAAGGCCTCTTTTCTAGTATTGGATAAATAAAACCCCATCTCCTTATTTCGCTGCAGCGAGTTACAACGGAAAAGTGCGGAATTTAAACATTTATCATCCCGGCAGGCTGCAAATCCTTATACTAGGTAGGATGAATACCCAGATCGAGCAACATGCAACGGCGACGGTGAGTTCGATCAGTGGCAATGACGTCGATGGGCAGAGAGACGGACGGGTGGCCCGAGGGAGGAAGTCATCTCGTCAAAGTCGGCGGCGTGGCCGTGGTCGGAGCATCAAGGCGGCAGCGTCTTCGACTGGGACGGAGGGGAAAGTTCGGCATCCCCACTAGAGCCCCCAGATTTGGATTCCGAAAGAACCCGGGGCGTGTGTAAGCGGTCGAGGTCAAGACAAGAGTCGCAAGAGGGTGCTCGTCGAAGTGAGGAGGGCTGCGAGAGTCATAAATTCGTTCATGGTCTTTGGAATAGGGATGGATGTGCGTCATGGTTTGGGTTGACAGGGACCTCCCAAGTAGGTGCCTATCGTAAGGTACAGGCGGTATGTATGTGCCCGTCATGGGGGTGCATCGTCCTGCCGGCACCTGTAAGTCGACTGGATCACAGGCAGATGGATGCATTCCCGAGCTCGCTCAGTTGTCCGAGATGCGAAAGAGGGGGAGAAAAAGAAGGGTATAACGGTACATGACTTTACCGACTAAAATGCTACCCCACACAGCGAATCTCGGTCGGTACCAGCCTAGAGGTGCCTGAGGCTGCCCCCCACAGCCTAAATGCTGATGCAGCCAATCACCGTCCAGCCTTCGCTGTTCCCCGTTCCCTGGAGCCACTCGAGCTTGTGAAAGAACGACGCCCAATTTTGCTGCTGAAAGCTGGGAATGCCTGACAAGTCTGGAGGGACCGAACGGGGACGAATGGGGTGAATTTGTCTCGCCTCAACCGGCCCTTCTTGACGACGGGATGCCGAGATGGCATTGGCTCAACTGACGTTTAGTCTTCAGCCCATAAGCAGCAAACGCACACACACGCACGCACGCACACGGCTCTTCAGGGCCGAGGGATGAAATGTCAGACTGAACCGTATGGGCCCAGAACCTGCCATGATCGGACGGCGGCAGGGGAGAAGGGGCGGGGGGGCCACGATTTTCGGACTATGGCGGGGAACGTTTCGGGTCATGGATGGATGGTCGATGGCGTTGATGATGTTTTCAGAGATAAATAATCATGAGGCTTCCTCGTTTCTTTTTCCTGCCACTACTGCTGCCACCAGTACTCCCTCACTGCACCTACTGCTACTCCCATTGCTACTCCTACCGCTACTACTCGCTCTGTCAACGTCACCAGTGAGACACGCTCCAAACTGCATCGAGCCGCGCCCCCCCGCAACTCTATCAAATATCAACCGGGCACACACACACACACACACACACACACACACACAAACGCACGTACGCACGCATACCTGTTTCGGCCTTGCTCCAAGATCGACTTCTGGGCATTTAAATAGAGCCCTCGGCCATCCCCCTCTCCCCGGTTTGACTCGATCCAATCTTGTAGCCCATCCATCTCAAGAACCATCTCGAGAACCATCTCAAGGGACTGCCACTCTCAACATTCTCATCTCCACTGCGATTAATCAATCAATCGACAACTATCCTCCACAATGAACGCGCCCATTAGCAACACTGTCTCCTCCAGCGCCTCTTCAACCTCCTTGGCACAGCAGTCACGCTCTCACTCGACCTATCAACCAGCTCCAGTTCAGATAACCGACTCGTCAACGACGTCCTACCTCAACGACCTCAACCTCCTCGCCGAAGCCGCCAAGCGAGCCCAGGTCGCCGTTATGATCCGTGATTTTGAAGACTGTGCTCTATAGTCACACGAATCATTGATCATCTCAGACGATCACCTACCGTTCTGGTGTCGCAGTCTATCCCATCCCACCCTGGCCAGCTGGACCGATGTCTCGCCCATGGTCCGCCGCCGCAACTCTCATGAGCCCTCGTGATGACGGTTTGTGAGTCAATCGTCAAACCGCGTCTTCATACATGACCACGATTCAATGTTTGGCTTTTCTTGCATCTTGCCCTTCCCGGCAGGTATCACCGGTTTGGGGGGAGGAGTGGGGTCATTTCTGGGACCCCTGGCACTCCGGTTGCAGTCATCTTGTCATGATGGATCGATCGGCTTGCCTATGAGAAGAGACGGGGAAAAGCCCGTGATTGACCGATCGGCAACTCCACGACTGGCTGGAATGTTTAATGGCCGGACCAGATTCCTCCTCAAGGCGTTCATCTTATTGTCATTTTACTCTTGGTTTTTTCCCCCCCCCATCGATGAAAAGCGTCCAGGTGTTTTGGCGCATGGATGGATATACCAGGGACCAAGGCGGTTCCCCCTTCCCCCCTGGCCGTTTCGTTAGAGAAGCAGGCTTCAGATACCCAAGGTTAGACACCAGCTAGAGCATCGTCTGTCTTTACGCAACGATAAAATAGACTGCTAGGATCAATCCCACAGATCCGTTACTTGATTCCGTCTCCCGACTACCTCAAATCTCGCCGCAGCGAGTCACCTAATCCGGCACGGCCGATTCCTTGGTCACGCTCGCAACGTCATATCTTGGCCACCAGCGATGCACCTCCATCCAGTCGGATAAGTGCTCCGTTGCAATACGCCCTAATCGTGATCCGTTAGCATCAGAATACCCGCTTCCATCATGCTCGACTTACCCGGCTTTGCTCGCCAGGAAGACACACGCCCCTGCGACATCCTCCGGCTTTCCAAACCTCCCCAACGGGACCTCTGCTGCAATGTCGTCCCCCGCTGTATCAATCAACGGCTTCATCATCTTGGTCGGGAACGGCCCGCAGGCCAGTACGTTACTTGTGATATGTCGACTACCCAATTCGCGCGCCAGTGCCCGGGAGAGGTGGTGCAGTCCGGCTTTGCTGGCTGAGTAGGCGTAGTTGGACAGCGTTGGAACGCGGAGTCCGTCGATGCTTCCAATGTGGATGATTCGTGCTGGATCCTCTGTCGAACACGCCTTTTCTAATAGGGGAAGGCATAACTGCGTGAGGCTGAAGACGCGGTGCAGGTTCAAGGTGAGGATCTTGGTCCAGGCAGCATCAGGGAACGAGTCTATGTCGGCGCCCCAGGTTGCGCCGGCATTGTTTACAAGGACGTGGATGCCCCTCGGTTCCAGCTCGACGAGCTGACCGGCGAGGGCTTCGCATTCAGTGAGGCTCTGGAGGTTCGCGGGGAGAGCATGGGCGGAGGCGCCGTGGCGGGCGACTGAGTTGAGGTCGGAGACGGCCCGGCGGCAGGCCTCGGCATCACGGCCGGTGATGTAGACCTTGGCGCCGTTGGTGATGAAGCCTTCGGCAATCATGCGACCAATGCCTTTTGCGCCTAGACGCGGGTTAGAGAGGGGAGCCGAGCCAAGTGGGATTCAGACTGTTCACCTCCGGTGACGAGGACGACCTTGCCCTGGTATGTGTGAGTAAGCTAGCGATCATGAACTGAGGTTGGGTGGGCTGACCTTCACGTCAAAGAGGCTGTTTGCTTCCATTGTGAAATTGGGGAGGTGAGGATCGGAGATAGGATCGAGGTTAGAATAGAGAAGCTGGGATACAGGCCGAGTTAGATGTTTACAAGATCAAAGGCTTAGTATGTCGGCTTCAAGAGAGATGACTGATACAACCGAATCTGTTTCAATAAAAAGCTGACGCTCTGGCCAACAATGTAAATAGATGTAATGTCGAGGTGAGCCTCGGCTCGTTTCAGCCTCAATTGCTGTCCTTCGGAGGGAACAATTGACACAGTGCGATAAATCAAGTCGTTTTTACTGTACGACTTGCAAGCATAATGTGATGCAAGCCGTAGATGTCTAAAGGTGTGTTGGATAGCTTTTTAGATCCGAAATTTGCAATTCTCCATAGCCCAATCTTGTATCCAACTCCAAGTGCGATCCGTCCGAGATGCTATGGAGTATTCCGCGCCCTAGAACCTCCCTGATAAAGCGTCGCCATATGCAAAAATTATTCTGAGTCGTGTCCATTATCCCCGAAAACCCCCCATCAGTCAAGCAAATTTTCAGTAAGACGTGCTTGCTGCAAGCCCGTATCAAGAAAGTGAGTCGCCGAATCTCACAAGCTTGACTACTCCGTCGTGCCCTCATTAAGCAGATCATCATTCTCCTCCTCGCTCTGAAATCTTCTAGGATGGTCTAGGTTGCAGATGACGAGGAATTTCTTCCTAGTGGTAAAGATGCTTCCGGATGTCTTATCTTCTAGAAGACTGACTTCACCCTTGTTGATACCGCCATCACGAAACTCGGAAGCCGATCGACGCAGGAGAAGCGACAAGATCGCCGCAATAGTACAGCTGAACTGGCTGAGCTGGCTAGATTGACTGCATTGTAGTCGAGTAGCCAACACGTAGTCTGATAGACATGAAGTATAATGCATATACCGAGCTATTCTCAACACAGCATGCAACATCTAATAGGATTC
>JAMYIC010002378.1:48313-68074 GCA_024112705.1 Microcera coccophila | reverse complement strand
CCCCCCCCCCTCGAAGGTGACACTGCGTGCGCATATCCGCATCACACTCTAAGTACGACTGGGGAATTTTCTCTGAAAATCCGTAGAGATCTTCGATGAGATCTGACGAGGAGGGCCAATCGCACTGAAGAGAGATGTTCTCATATTCACTCCTTGTTACCCCCTTCGTGGGGTGTCATGATGGATTCAAGGGTCCTCCAGCAGCACACCCCAGAACATGACCGGTTTCCTCTTCGGAAAGTCTCCAGATCCCTCCCCAGCCGCTCGGACGACGGAGCACCTCTAGCTGGACTCCCCGGATGGATCCACGGAGGCTTTTCTGTCGGCGGAGGCGTCATACCGCAACGCTCAGGGTCCAGGTCCAGGTCCAGTGCGAGCCAGTGGGCGCTATCCAGTCATGTTGGCCGGCCGTATCGGACGAAGGTCGAACATCTGGAGGTTGGACGAGCGACCAAGCAGAGAAAGTGAGGGTCGCCTTATCTCTGGAGCGAAAGGAGATAGAAATACATAATGGTAAAAGATAATCTCAACGCAACCGAGATCCCGATGCGGCCACATGCGCTGCCGTGGCTCAGGTCGCGCTACTTGAATGGTCGGCCAGCCTGTACGGAACCTGCAAGTATGGGGTACCTGTCTCAGCCTCTATTTGCCTCCGCGAGGCTTTCGGGCGCAATAGGCCGCCGATTACCAAATGGAAAAGGATCCGGCAGTTGCTCTAACGTAATCGTTCGGACGATGCGCCGAGTCATTTTGGAAGGTGCCTCGGGAGAGAGGCTGCAGTCTTGCTGCCTTGCCACGCTTGCCCACGATTATCGACCGCCGTCAAGCAGCTAAAATAACCTTCTGCTCGACATGCATCTCTCGTCCTCCACAAAAGATCGACTCAAAGGATGCCTCCCCATGGCAGCGTAACATCTATTCCAGGCTTTTGCATGAGTGCGCCCTAGACACGCGAGACACGCTAAATCGACCACCGAGGCCGGCCGGCCACTCCCCCACCGAACAACCAACCGACAAGCGACCGACCGACGGCGATATTTATGGATCCTACCGCCGCGGCTACAGCATCCGCATCTGCATCTGCTCATAATGGCCTGCTTTTGACACGATGAATCAGCCATTCGCTTCGTTGAAGGAAGCCTGCCCGGTCTCCTGGGGCCTTCAACCCACCGAGAAGACCCGATTCCAGTTTCCGCCCCTTGGGCGTCATACAGCAACAAACTGTACCGGCATTAGGACGCCGCCGTCTTGCGTCGATGGAAACTCTCAACAAATCATGAGACATTAACATCGCTGGTCCAATTATCATCTTCCTTGCTACTACTACTGCTACTACTACTACTACTCGGATGTTGGATGGCCTTCCAACGTGATTCGCTCTATGGATGTGCACTGGATACCCCCGACGACGCATCACCTCCTTCAAGAATATCGACTCGGTGGTAGGGATCTTTCACACGTATTGATTGCGCTGAAACATCGGTGTATTCATTCGTCGAATCTCACGATCCGGTCCCGGCAAGGGGGGACCTGGGTCGTGGGGGCGACAGGGATGTCTCGTGCCTGACGGCCCAAGCTCCTGCACAGACCGACTTATCGTGAGATGCCAAGCGTCGGCCTCGATATCGAGGGACCGAAGCGTCATCGCTCGTTGGTCCGAGAAACCGGCCTGCGGCTGCAAAACGCTCCAAAGGCGTCGGTGTTGCCCCCTTAGGCCTCCCTGAGATCTCGACTCCGCTCCTCAACATTTGCTCAATCGACATGACGTGAAAAAGACTCGCAGCCCTCGTGAACCAGACCTGCATCGGGCGCTGCTACGAAGCGGTGAAGATTCTAGGTTTATCGTATTCTTGTTGTCAGCATCCGCTCCCACCTCCACCTCCGGATGCAACCCTTGCTTGCTTGGGTGGGGTCTCGATTCTGTCCTGGTCAACCCTAATCTGAAGCCCGACACGGCGCTCCACGTGTAGGTGGGTACTTGATGGCATCTAGCATCCAGGCCGTAATCATCTCTGCTACGGCAATGACGATCTCTCTGATAGGAAACAAGCACCGGTCTGGCTATCTTCATATCGCTCTTGGCTCCGGCCCTCTGCATTTGATTTCTGGATTCCGCATTGCCATTACTCCTACCTCCCTTTGCCCTTCCAAACCATGACGCTTTCAGCGTATCGTTCAATAGGCTCACTTGATCCTCGTGGCGAAATCATCATCTCAAGTCCTTGGCAAACTTCGAACCCGAGTCTTCGATAGAATGCCACAGCTGGAATTGTGCTCTCTAGAATGACTGGCATATCTTCTTCAGTCGCCTTTGCCAGTACTTGCTTTAAGAGGAGAGAGGCTGCTCCTCGTCCATTCCACTCAGGATCTGTGCAGAGATACGTCACATCTGAAAACCCTCGGCATCAGCAATGCAAACACAAGGCTCTTGGAGGTTGGGAACTGAGAAGTTTCAATGATTTGGACGATCGGGCAATGCCTTCGTCAATAGCACTTGCTACCCGTTCATTTGACAGCTCATGCATGAACTCAGTACTTGTATAACCAGGTCTGGCATTTCCCTGAGATCTACCATTATCATGCCAACTCAAGCGAGTGACTTACGGTAATATGGGTTATCGCCCATCACCTGGCGCCTTGCATCCTGAGTGAGCGTGGTATATGCACTCAAGTATTGTGTCCGGCAAGTTGACGGGTATTGCTCCTCTTTCGCCGCCTGTGGCTCGATTTGAGACCCCTTCTGTCGTTCGACTAGCCATTTGATGAAGCTCACTAGGTTGCCGGACTCAGAATCTCTTGCAATAAGAATATGCTTGTCACGATTCTCAGCGATATGGTCAAGAGTGTCCTTGCGAATCGATTCACGAAGAAAGGCCCGGCATTCGGCATCCGGGAATTTTGCGTGCATTAGAGCGTTCGAGTCCATAGCTCGGAGATGCGTATCTGCAACGCGAGACGCTTCATTTTGAGAGGGAACGTCAATGCCGAAGCTCATGTTTGTGAGGATGCGGTTTTCCGTGTAAGTGAAGTGATGTTGGTAGACCAACTAGAATTATGGCTATCCGAATTTTCGCAAATCACACCCAACGTCATGTGACTATCGGGTCAAGACCACCATCCAGCCGATCCAACATGAGCTTAATAGGAATCCCTATGATGTTGAGATCACATTTCTTAGTCTTATTCAAATGCTTGATGCATTGACGTCGACGAATTGTTCTTGACGTTGGTTGAAGCGTGGTACAGTCACGTAGCAGAAGTCTTCGTATTTGACACTGAAATCCACACATTTCTAGCTACCTTGCTACCTGTTGGGACCTGGCCGCTGAGCAGGGCGATGCTCAATTGTTCTCCTGCTGTATGACTCAATTAACTTGAGCATATGGAGTCTCTAGAGCAATCATTTGAGTTATCGAATATCTGAAGTAAGCGAGAGAAGCACCGAGCAGTCGGTCCGGATGCGGGGCGGAGATATTTTATTCACACCCCACGACTCCAGTACTACCTCGTGAGACTTCGCTTGACGAAGTGGTTCAGATGCCTCCTGTGCGACGCGGTCATGAACACAAAGAGAATTTGATATTAATACTGCGAGGCTTTGATCTACAAAGACCTAGGTTGCAACCATTCACCCTTCATATACGAGTAACGATCAAGTCCAATACTTCGACTCCAATCAGTTTAAGGAGGTAAATGTTTTAGGAGTCCAATACTCCGTCCTTCACTACCGCCAATGCCGGCCTTCGTCTTGGGGTGCCGTACTTTGGAAATTCGTCGTCTCTTGTAGGCGGCGTCATGGCTACATCCTCGAGCTGGATCTTCAAGCTGGGTACTGAGCTAGGGGGAACTTGGGTTCCATTTTGCTACAGAGAGTCAATACCTGTAACCTGAATAGTCTGTAAAATTGCCAAGACACTTACGGTTACGATCTCAACCTTCAGGCCATTCTGGATTGAGTTCACGACCTTATCCGTGGTGAAACCCTTCAAGACCTTCGGTTGACTGACTTCGTCTAAGGAGAAACCTCCATAGACGATCCCGGCCGCTGGTTGTTGCATAACCACAAAGTTCCCAACCTGCTTATCATCTACCCAGAGGTTGACCTCGCATGGCCTCTGAACCTCGGAAACCTCGAGTTGGATTCTTACAAAATATCGAGTTGTTTTCTTGCCACGGCGCATCAATCGAGATGCGGCACTCCCGTTGTTAGAGTACATTCGATTGATCAACTTCCTAGTATCCTGGCTCATTTGTGCGGCCGATTTCATCCAGTATTCCAGACCCATGTAGGAGTACCCAAGGTTTTGGATACTTGATATGGAATTGGTGGTGTGAAAAACCCCCTGGGTGGTATAGAAGGGTTTCAAGGGAGAGTCTGGGGTGATTATGGTTCCGCTGGGGGTTGAGAAGCGAGAGCCGCCGGGGTATGAATCGTTGAAAATGGCTTGGTCGGGTCTCATAGCCTGCCAATAAGACCACAATCGATCCATGTTACAGTGATGGAGCATGCTGAACTCATTAGCCTGGACTGAGAAGTCATTTCTGGGAAATACCGACAACAAAGGATCAAATCCTGACAGCTCTGCTTGAACGAACTGGTTACCGCATGCACCATCCCAATGGATACCATTATGGATTTGTTCCAAGCTGGCTCCGCCGTCGCCAGTCGAGGCGAAATCGTTAAAGGTCTCAGAGCGTGTGAAAGCGTCATACTGCTCAGGTTAGCATAGCGCTCACGAAGATTCACGTCAGGAAAACGTACCACCCATCTTTTGTAAGGGCGCTTGCTAAGCCGACCATTTGCGGAGGCAGGGTAAGTCTCGGGCGATGGACAATGAAGAACTTGCGGCCTCTTTTGCGAATCAAAAGACCCATATTGCCCATTCAACGCCGCTTGAGGAAGCTTGAAGGTAGCAAGAGGGTTGTCAATATCAATCTCATTTAAGACATTTCCATGTGGGACCTTGACTTTCAATGTTGCGGGGACCGTTGCTGGTGGAACAGCAGAAGAGACTGCCCAATCCCAGTATGGTGCCCTAAGATTCGCGGCTGCCTGGGTGTACTCGTAACGATACCTTCGGGGGTATTCTTGGGCAAGGAGCTTCGCTTTCTCGACTAACACTTGCTGTAGCACGTTAGGATGAGATACGTCTCTCGGGAATCCATGCACGTACCTCGAAAAGCAGCACGTAGGGCCGATGCCATGGTAAAAACAATCTTTCCTTGAGATGGGTCAGCAAGAACATGCCCAGTTGATTATGCGGTCGCAAACATACGCCATGCGGGCAATATCCAGCCCATCCATTTGCTGTCCTTGCCCCGGCGCCATTCCATTCTATAAATGGCTTGCCATGAATCCCTGACAAGACGAGTTAAATTCACGATGATTCCGTTGAAATACTCAAAAAGTCACACCTGCTATTTGAAAGAAGGATGAGGTGTTGTTGGAGTCGGCTTCATATAGGGCTTTGAGGGAGCGAATATAGAGATCCCTAGATGATGTTAGGAGAGACCCAAGATAGGCGGGAAGATCAAATACCATTGCGCGCCTCCAGCAGCTTGAAGATCGTTGATGTTTTGCCTTAGAGGAACACTTCCGCTTCGTGGGTCGACATAGGCTCCGGTGACGGGATATGCTCCCTCCGCGGCTGTCGCTCTGCCGAACGCCAGAAGCGCAAGGAGATTTCGTATTAACATAATGAAAACCCCTATAGTGTTTAGCTCTAATCGTTTGTTCAAGAAACTGAGTTAGGGTTCCAAAGAGAATCATGAGTTCTGGGGATTCGGGGCCAAGTCGTTGGTTATAATCACAAACCCCCTTGGTCAGTCACCAACATTCTTGCACTCCAGTCACTGGGCACGTCCATGCATGGTTCGAGTAACGCCACAGGTATGTGCTCTTCGCTCGCGTGGACTTCGCCATGCTGTCATGGTTGCGCGACAAAAGACCCGATATTGGTTGAGTCGTGAATCTCGTCCGGCTTCGTCTCGTGTTGGCAGTTCGAGCCAGGATCAACAATAGCGGTCTGCTTGAAAAACAGTGGATTGTAGGACAACTTGGTACCCACGACGATAATCAATTGAGGCACTGATTCACTATGGCGGCCTCGTTTCCGAAGTCATTGCGTCAAACCTGGTGAGTCGGTACCAGCATTGGAGGCCGTCTCCATGGCCAACATGTTTCTTTTTTAGTATCATTGTTGCGAAGCCGACGGTGGCAATCGCACCAGAGGGGTTATGCTTGTGGTCTTTTGGGGAGTTATCGGGATCTTGCATCACCTATCTCGTCCGCACCCACCGTTCTCGTGGCCACGCAACAATGCACCCCTGGTGGATATTTGGGCCGCAGCCAGGGCCGTTGAGTGAGCTGTTCAGTGAGGTCATTATCCAGCCCAGTGGATTTAAATAACTCCTATGGCGTGGCTGTGACACCGGTGGGTACCTATAAGAAGGTGAAGACGGCGGTCGAATGTGTAACCTCATGTGGACTCCCGCGGTGCGTTGCAAACGGCAGCAGGGCTTGGCTCGGGCCGGCGGTGAGAAACACGAGTCGCCGCCAATTAAAGCATTTAGATGACGCCAGAAACCATATCTTCAAGCCCTTTGGTTGTCGTCGTTTTCGCCATTCTCGTAAAAGGAAATGAGAGTATCGGTGAGCGGCTTGCTCACCCATCACTAGCGAAAGCCGCAACTGAGAGATGGTGCCTAGTCCAACCATTCGGATCAAATACATCTTCTTGTATTCGCACAAGCTGAGGCGAGAATACAACAAAACCAGTCTTTCGAATGATGCGTGTTCAGCCATGAAGCGGTCATCCCTGACGCTGGCATATGTTGGACAACCTCGGATGCAATCACTTGTCTTAGCTCGGACGCCTGAATCTATAGGCCTGCAGGGCTCCAGAAGCAATTAAAACATTGTTTCAATCAGAACGATCTATTCAAAGGAGGATGAAGGGGTGGAATTCAGTTACAGTCCTGACACTAATCAGCTCTCTCCAGGGCATGGCGTCACATGACGCTTTTGATCTAGGCTGCTCTCCCTCGTTGGGCAGGTTCCCGTTTGCCTTGAAGAAAACTCCTTCTCCCGTATCGGACCCTCATGCAATCGGCAAAAAGTCTTATGTTGTCTCTTGTTTTCTCCCTAACTTCCAATTTCTCTCATTTCTGCAGGAAGATGTGTTGGAAGTTGAGATGCCTACGCTCGTAGAATCTCTTCCCCATGGATCGATCTTTCATCTGTTTTCGTACAACCTCGAAATACTAAAGGCCTCTGATATCAGAGCCGATCCCTGAGATACACCCGCATCAATGGATTCATGTCTCATAGGGATTTCCCTAATGCGCTAAGCTCTCGGATGCGCTTGTTCCTTTATCGGCTTTGCCAAAGCGCTCCGTGCGAACCCCCCTTACTCTATTCAGGCTTGTAGGGAAGCATTGAGTTTAACGACGCCCATGGATGGCGGCCTAGTGATCCCGTGAAACAACCTCCTGCATCTCTTAAGCACCCTAACGAGCCAGCTAGGATATTGTGGTGATCGGCCAGTGGCTGGGATAGGAGATTTACTGAGTCTGCCAGGAAAAGGAGGCCCAGATTCTCAGGATCATGTTGCTGTGGAAACCTTCTTATTGCTGCGGAAGCCTTCGCGTCGCTGCTGCTGCTCGGTTGGTTCTGCCGGCATTTCCGCAAGTAAAGTCTGCGCTAACGATATCTAGATGCGTGGAGAGTTTGATGATATCGCACAAGGGATCTATGCCACCAACGGTGTCAGGGGAGCTGTACATAACAATAACAAGCATCGGCGGCTTGTCTAGCACAAATTGGAAATGTCCCAGAATGACCTCCAAGGCTGGAGCTAGCAACGAGGC
The DNA here is from genome assembly GCA_024112705.1 of Microcera coccophila. Taxonomy (NCBI): domain Eukaryota; kingdom Fungi; phylum Ascomycota; class Sordariomycetes; order Hypocreales; family Nectriaceae; genus Microcera; species Microcera coccophila. The sequence continues at coordinate 60,205 of JAMYIC010002378.1, read as the reverse complement.
ATAACATCAAGGACCGAGTTCTAAGATGCAGCCACGGTCCTCTTTTCGCGCCTAGGGAAGATACAAGATCATCTCAGGAGCGCTTCCACTTCCGCTATGCATGATCAGGGGTGTAGACGAACCCCTTCATCACTTGGAGCTTTCCGAGTCGTGGCGGTGACTAGCTGCCGCCATGTATACATCAGATGTACGGTCTCTCCGTTGGAGGCTTGAGTAGCCAGGTTAGTTACACCTTTCCAGGCCAGTTGCACGGCATGGAAATTCCTCGCAATTGTGTCGATCTCTTCAATCTCTACAGCGAGAGAGCACATGCTGGGAGTGTAGACGCCAGAAGTGAGGGAGCGAAACACACGCCGCGCGAAGTCAAATGAGGCACTGTCAACGGAGCTTCCGAGTGACAGTCGAGAGTCAGCAAGCGCGTTAAGGCCGAGTGTCAAGTCAGACGTTTGGCAGTGAGCGAATCTATCAAGACGACCGAGAACGACCCGGTCGGAGAGGGCGCGCCGGTATTAGGAGGCACCGTCACACTTGTGCCAGTCGAAGATGGGGCGCACGACAGGGTGGTCGAACAAGTTCAGCAGCGATTCGGATACAGGTTTCAATATAGCTCCGGCCCGGAGCAATAACAGCCAAATATTGTAAGTTATGGAGTAAGATGAAGCCTTCTTCCAGCCTCCCAACCCTTCACTGAGATCTGTCTTCTTTGTTCTCATGACCCTGCATGGTGGTGCCATCTCACTTCCTTTGTTCAATGTATGATAAAGAAACTACACAAAGAAATACCCCAGTCGCTGTGACTTGTTTCGAGCTCGGGGGCTCGAAGGTCAGTGTCCCCAAACTCCAAGACGCCGGTTCACCCAAAATTGGGCAGGGCCTAGTGCCCGCTATCCAATCTATTTTAAAATAACCAGTTCGTCATCATCATCGTCTTCGAGCGTTACCCGCCGCTCCATAAGATCATTCCCTAGGCTCTCTCGTCCTGCTTCTCGAATTCCTCTCTCGGTTATGAACCGTGTCTTCTTTCGTACCGGCGGCTGTCCCTCATCCTTGCGCAGCTTCTCGCCTTCCCTCATTTTCGCCAGCTTGTCTTTTAAGCCGCTTCCCCAGCCGAGCGATCGGCTGCTTCCCGCAAGAGAGCCCGCCTGTGAGCTATCCGCGCGTTTGCGTTTGATGGGACTAAGGTGGACGGCGCCATCTCTGCCTAATAGACCGAGGGATTTCGCATCTGGCTGAGAATCTTCTTCCGAATTCGGCATCGAGCTCATCGACTGGAACGACCCTATACTGGAGTTCAAACTAGGGGTTGTTCGGGATCCTGCGAGCCGCATGTACTCTCTTCCGGCAGCATTTCCGATCTGTCCCAGTTTCTTCATCATGTCCCTTTCCTTTTCCTTCGCTTCCATCCCTCGCCTCAAGAACTCGACCCTCTCTTTGCGATCCACAAGTGTTCGATCCTTTCCATCTATCAAATCTGCTGCACTCATCGAGCGGGACGTATACCAGTGTGAACCCGTCTCCCGATCGTAGTTGTTCGTGTTCGGGTTTCCTTTCTCGCCATTCCTACTATGGCCGTAAGCCTCCTTGAAGTTGTGCTTCTTCCTCGTCCCGAACCCACTCCCATTCATCTCTATTCTCGCTCCTCTCTGCTTGCGGATCGCCTCATTGGAATGAAATTCACAAAACTGCGTTCGCTTCTTATTCACCCACGTGCTACATAGCTGTCCATCCTTCTTCACAGACTGGCAACAGCCTAGATCACGGGCAGTCCCAATCTCAATAATGGAGTCGTCGTCAGAATTGATAACCAGACTAAATTTGCCGGTATCCTGTCTTCCTGGCGGAGGTGGCATAATGGTCGGGTTCAGGATTGCCACCACAGTTCCTTCAGTGAGCTTCCAGAACCGGTCGAAGCCGGAGTTGAAAAGAAACAAATCCAACTCCCATTCTAAATCAACCAATGTCATGACCATATACTTCCCCCGGTCTTCTCCCTTCAGTCCATTCTTGCCTACGGCCGGCTTGTGGGCGCGAGGCTCGGATTTCTTTGCCAGAATGGCGAAGATGACGATATCTTGTTCAATATCAGGGAGTGCATAGTCTGGTGATTTAACTTCTCTGAGGAGTTCTTTAATAGCGAATACTTTCTTCCCGGATACATGTCGAGCGAGCACGTTGTGAGGCAAAATACGCTTTGATAAATAGAAACTTGAGTAAGGCTCGAAAGTTGAGGTTTGCTCCTCGGGTACGTCTCCTGGCGCGACAGCCTTCCCAAGGCCCCGTCGCCCAGCCATTGCACTGGGTGGCGCGTTAGGGATCGTCGTCAGATTTGGTTGGGTGTGACTTCGCGGCAGGGCCTTCGATGATTGTGACATAATCTCTTCGCGCGAGAAGGTGGGCGCTGTTAAAGGCTCGTCCGGGAGCTGAATAGCATTCTGCTTGTAATGTTCCATTTCTTCCTGATTTATACCAAAAGCGTTTGTCCTTAACTTTTGTACCCTTTGCTGTAGCTCTGCCCGAGCTGCTTCATCGGTTCTTACAGATGCCAATCTCTCATTGAAAGTCAAGGGTCGAGACGTTTCGAAAGGGTCAGCTCCTGGATTCGGAGTTCTTGTCCGCCTCAAGTATCCTCCTTGAAGTTCGTTTTCGCTGGGCTTCCGGAGGCTAGGAGCCCGTTTAAGGGAGATGTCCTTTGCTTTTAGTCCCTTGTCAATACCTAGTAGGACTCGGCTCGGCGATATTGGTGGCAGCTGTGCCTGGACTTTGCGAACCGGTGATGCAGGAACCTGGACATGGTTTTGCGACATTGGCCTTGCGTTTCCATCTTCGCCAGGAGTGGTACTCCGTGCTGAGCGACCCTGGACATTGGGTGATGCTGCCAATCCACCCCCAGCTTGGCTCGCTTCTCCTACTGTTTGTGCTTTCTTCGACTTGGCACTTTGGAGCTTCTTCAGCTTCAAGCGAGCCTGGATTTCTTGCAGCTTCAACTGCAATGTCTCCTCATCTTCTTCGTCTTCCTCGTCTTCCTGTCCACCCATCTGTTGTAAAATGTTGACGGCGGGTGCGTTCCGACGCTTGCTTGGCGATGCAGACGGCGACGTCTGTTCCAACATGTCCTTGTATCGTCTCCGGCCGCCTGGGGTGCTGAGCAAAGCCTCGTGAGGAGATCGCGGGGGCCATTGCGGCTCGGTAGCCGACGTAGCTATGATTATTGTCAGACTCGCATTCACAAGGAACTCTCAATCAAAACAACTCACCAGGAGCCATGACGGCGGCAGAGGATATCCGAACAGGCGGCCCAACGACTGGACCCAGGCGATCTATCTTATCGAAGCTCAGCAGAATTCGTCGTTGCGACGCATAGTCACCGGGTTAGGTAATGTTTGGCCCAGATGGAACACCCGCCATGGAGCGACGGTAGCAGCGGCGGTAAACAAGCTGGCCGGCAGAGGTTGTTTCAGGATTGCGATTTATGCAAAGACATGATTCTGTTAATATTAAGCCTTATTCGATTCCTGATTATCAGGTTTCTCGACATGGACCAGGGTTTGACCTTTAGTGCCAGGCGAGGCGAGGTGGGTTTGGCTGGAGAACTGCCGTTGGTGGGTTGACACCCTGGTCGCCAGTTGCAACGCGCTTTACGCGTGTGGGCGCGTTCGCTTTCCTAGCTGCGTCTAATCGCATTTCGCTGGCCTCGAGTCGGCGCGGTCAATGTCCATCTTCACTATCAGATGGTTGAATGTCTAATATCGTCAGTTTGGGCTTAGAACTTTGAATTAAGCTGTGTGTCTTGGTCATTACCTACGAGTCTACTATCTTTGCGGATTGGATGGTTTTAGTCATTGGATGATTACTTATTCATTTACCAGCTCTTGATAAAATGGCGAGAACGAGGTCAACCAAAGCCGCACCGGCAGATGCCAAATCAGCCGCAGACTCGAAACCTTTCTCATCCAAATACTCTCTATCTGCTCAATCTGAGAACCCTCCCAAGCTGTTCATCCTCCCTTCCAAGGCTACCGTGGACGCCCGAATCATTACCCTACCGAACCCCAGGCATGCCAGGCCCTCAAGATATTTAGCATGTCCAGAGACAGGCCTCTACGAGTTCACGAAAGTTGCGGCGCCAAAGACGACGCCACGAAGCTGGCTGATTGAGAAGACTCCGTCAATCAAGGAGATGGCGGAGGGGGGCAGTATGGAGGTCAAGGCGGAGGTTTCGATGGGAGCAGATCTGTACGTGGCGACGGGCATTGATCCTCTCTTCTTGGTACTACCCGCGCTCGCGGACTTGAAGGCGTCGAAAGGGTCGGATGACCAGAAGCGGTTATTTCTAACAAGCGATGATCACTTCGACAAACTTCCCGGAAAAGCTTCACATTTAAGCGAGATCTTGCGATGCAACAAAACCAGGAAATTGCTGGAAGCTAGAATGGGCGCAATCTGCGACACGGTTGAAGCTGGTGATGAGAACATGTTTCGGCTAAGTGAGACGAAGCTGCTGAATGTTGTGATGGAGAAGGCAAGGAAGATGAGTGAGGGCAGACTCCCATCGAGCATGGAGGAGAGGTTTGTCAAAAAGGCTCTCGAGGGGCCAATCCTCATTCAAAAGCGAGAAATGAAGGCAAGCGAAGGCGTACCGGTAACCAGCATTGCGGATTCTCAGGTGTCCACCCCTCAAACAGAGTCCAATGATTCTCAGTCGACTGTCGCATCCACGGAGACAGATGCCTCGGCGATTTCGCAAGCTCCTACAACAGCGACTTCCATCGCAGAGGGGGCTGCTGTTCCTGACAACATCGTCAGGGCCATCGAAGCTTCGGTCGAAATCACAAAGCTTCAACGATTGCGAGTAGCTTTTGACTTCATTTGCTCAAGCTACATTGTGCCAGCAATCACAACCCGGTTGGAGGAATTACTCGCCAAGAACGAGACGAACTCAATAGATTTCTCACCCCTAACGGAATACCTTGCCAAGCTCACGAAGCTCCGGGCCGAGGCCATGACCGCACGGTCTATGGATTATTCACGCAAGCATGGTCGAGACGAAGAGGAAGATGAAGTTCGAGCTGAGAAGAAGCGAAAGGCAGACGAGGCGAAGAAGAAGAAATCAACGGAGAGCCGAGGGGTGAGAGATTTGAAAAAGGTCGATACAACGGGAATGAGGAAGATGAGTGACTTCTTCAAGAAGAAATAGCGGCAGATATGCGCGCTTTTTATTTTTTTTATTTTATTTTGGGTATCTAATTGTGCAAGGCGTCTAAAGGACAAATACGGCGGACGGATGTCAAGTCTCTCATGCTCCCCTAGTGCCTCGAGCCCGACCTCTACTTGCGCCGAACCCTCTTCCAATATTTGAGCCACGACTGCTTGGCAAACTCGACACACTGCTTTCCGACAGATAACTCGAGCTGGAGGTGCCCTTTACGGTAGCTCTCCCTCTCCCTCGGGTGCCTCTCGTACCAGTTCCTCTAGTCCCCCGTGCGGGAGTGGACGCGGCCAATCTCCGCCTCTCCTCCTCCTCTTCGCGTCGTCGCTGGAGCTCTTCTCTCCTTCGCTCCTCCTCAGCAACACGTCGCTCAGCAGCCATTTGTCTCTGCAAGGCTTCAGCCTCCTGTTCCGCCACGTCTTCGGTAGCGCCTTTCCAGCCAAGATTTAAGATCAGTCGCTGATTATGTTCGGTCTGGGATAATATTCGTGTCCACGTATTCAGGAGAACGGACGCATTGTCTACAGTCTTTGAGACGGTCTTAAAGAGCGGTCAGTCTGAAGCTGGGACACAGAAAGGGCACCGGCATTGCGCATACATTCATGTTCCCTCCAGCTCGCTCCAGGGTTGCGATGACCCCTTCAATCGCCTCATTGATGTTACGCACTCCCTCCAGCTCCTTACGCAGTGCAGCTTCGTGATCGATCGGTTCAGGCTGTCGCTCATTGCTCGATGGTGTCTTTGGAGTTTTGGGAGTTCTCGGGCGAGGTTCCGAGGGTGTGGCCCGAGCATGGCCAGGCGAGGCCCAAATGTCGGATTCAGTATACTCAGTCTCGTCAGCCATGGTGGATAAATTTGGCAACTACGATATCTGCGGGTGGTCAGAACGACTCGTCACCAAAGAGTCTTTGTTTTGTTTGGGTTCGGTGACGCTATACAAGGCGTTGCGCGGATCGTTGTCAGGTGCAAGGTATCGAGTACCCTGGCTCGAGACCTCGTTTGGCTGCGCGATGGTGGGATAATTGAGGGGCAGCTCCGTATCCATGTACCGACGAGTATTGATTGGCGCGCGGTAATATCACGAAACGGACGCGCCTGAGGCTGGACTCGACGCGTCCAGCGGTGCTTCGTCGTAGTTAGTTTTAGTGGCCTTTGAGGGTTTTAGTGGATAGAAATTGCAGAAAACAGGGATGGCTGGGGCTTTTGGCAGCTGGTCAGTGCGCAGAAAACCGCGAACAAAGCACTAACAGACAAAGCACTGGACGATACAGGGTGGCTGCCCAATTCCCGATTCCCCCAGCCACCAGCCTTCCTTCCTCCTGCATCCAGTTCTTATCATCCAATGTTGCGAAACTCCAACTCCCCTTCTTCCATCCCTACATCTCACCACTAAGAATACTTCATCTGGATACCCCATTAATGCGCATACTTGTCGCATTACCGTTGTGTTTTCTCTTTTTTTGATTATCGACTATCTTCGAACCCTAATATTTACTCGTCTGAGCAGTTTAATTCCCGGTCGCCGCCCAGTTTTACCGCCGCATCACCCCGACGACTCTATTTACATCTGGCGCTTCCGGTGATCCAAATTCTGCAAACTCAACCTCGCGATCCCGCCACAGTAGACGTCGACGCACACTTTGGAGCATTGCAACTGAAGTAGCGCCTATCGCTACAAATCTCTACTGTTCAAAATGGCCGACGACTCAGACCGACCACGCACTCCCTCACCGCCGACCAGAATTCATACACCACCGGCGCCGCGAATGGGATTTCTTGACAGCTGGGATCCATATGCTACACCTGCACCCCGCAAATCGACCAGAATTTCATCACAACGCGCTGCCAAACGCTCCGCCTCGCCAAACCCTCAAGCACACCATCATTCTTCATCGCATCCCACTTTCCAAGACTCTCAACATCCTACATCTTCGGGAGTCTCGCCATTACCTCCGTTGCAAGCGAAGCGTCAGCCAGCCCCGGATTCTGTTCGACGAGCCAGCCGCCCGTCAACAATTGCTCAGGACATTCACCCTGAAACTGATTCTGCGATGAAGGGCAAGGCCTCTCGACGATCAACCGTGGCCCGGACCAAGGACATGCTCCTCACTCCCTCCAAGACTCCCAGGAAGGTAGATGCCGAGAAGCCAGTCTCGTCCCTTGGACATGTTGCCAGAGAGCTCTTCTCTACCGGAAATGACGAGTTGACTCCGCGAAAGCGCCAGAAGAAGTACACTGGTATCTCGTTGGAGAGCTTCACGGCAGAGGAGGTTGAAGAACCCTTTGATATTTTTACCGACTCTCGAGACCGGATTCCTTCCAAGGATGGAAGCCAGGAGAACCCCTTTTACGGAGACGTCGCTGTACCTGAGCCCCCGACCAAGCGTCGCAGCAAACGCAGTGTCAAAATTCCGGGTGAAGGTGCCCAGTCGGTTGACGCTGCGACACGTCGCGAAGATGGAATGCTATACGTATTGTAAGTTGTTCTTGACCATTTCTGGAAAAAAATAACATGACTGACTCTGATTTTAGCCGTGGTAAGAAGTTCTTCAGAAAGTTCACAGAAGACGACACTGAGGAGACGGATGAGCCGCATCAAGACGGCAGCGATGCTGAAGAAGACCTGGAAGTCAGACTGGCTCGACCTCTCCGTCGCTCGGCTATCAAGCCTCGTCTTCTCTTCCAGACTGAGAAGACACCGGCCATGATCGAGGAGGAGGAAGCACCAACTGATGTAGAAGATATGCATGACGACGAGGAGGAGGATGAGGAAGTGGAAGGTCCTCAGACACCAGTCAAGACCCGTCACCGCGCAAAGACGCCAGAAGCACCCAAGTTTGCACCTGTCTCGCCCCCAGACACCAAGCGAACAACACGCTCCATGAACAAGCTCCCAGACGAGGGCACTCCGATGAAAAAGTTTAGCGTGCGACGAACCACCAGCTTCGATTCTTGGCGCCGCACGAAGGATCCCAAGGCTTCATCGTCCGGTACGAAGCGAGCCGGTGAAAGTTTGGCTTCGGCAACGACCAAGCGAACCCGAATTTGAGGATTACGTTCCTAACTCGGTCCAATCGTGTGCTCATATCTTTGATTCTTTCCATGGTCTCCTCAGTGGTCTTGGCTGTGTTCCCAAATAACGAGCTGTTTGGAGCAACACCTCGGGATGCCCGCCCCGGTTTTTTAAAGCTTTACATGTTTGATTTATTCGGCACTACTCCTCAGACACGAAGATGGATAGGGATTGGAATTACGTTTGGCGTTAAGAGGCAGATACCGGGAACCTGTAAGCGTCCGCATAGCGGATTGATTTCATGAATGGATGCATCAATGGGTTGATGGCGACATGGCTCGGATTGCCTGCACAGGAACGAAACGAGAGAGACTGCCCAAGTGGACGTCTATAAAAGGGCCCTGATGGATTCGTACGCATGTTCTTTTGTTTTTTTTTTGACTCGATGATACCGAGAGCTTTAGATAGGACACGAATAAATTGACCGAAAGGAATGGAACCTCAACCCTCAGCCCCGACATCAATATCAGTGATAACAAACTCAGTCTCGATATCCATTTCAACCTCATTGTCACCATCAGTGTCACTCACCTTCAGTGGCACATTCAAGCTCACTGCAAGACCAGTCACTCCGTGACGTGCTCGTGTGTTTTTAGCGCCGACCCGTCCGGTTCAGGACTTTTTGCCCCACGTCCAGTGCCCCTCATCGAACTTCTCTTACCCGACAGTGACAGAGCGGATGAACTTTGATTCTACAATATCACGAACAGGCAGAATCCGGCTGTCGCTTAAAACGAGTTCTTTTCTTCTCCTTTTTCTCTTCATAGATCCGGTCTTCCCCTCCCCCATGTTTCTAGACTAGATCGTCTTCGTCGCTCTCAGATTCAGCCTTGCCTTCGTTTCGATACCGCTTCAAGATGCACATTCTCGTAACCAACGACGACGGGCCGCCGTCCGCCCATGCTTCGCCCTACGTCTCTTGCCTCATCCAGTTTCTTCAGAAGGCTGGACATACAGTCTCTGTCTGTCTCCCTCATACTCAACGCTCATGGATCGGCAAAGCGCACATGATCGGCCAGACCCTGAAGCCTTCGTACTACCGGCCTTCCAAAAACATACACGGCGAAGACTCAGAGGGCTCAACTCACTCCAGGCCTTCACCCTCGGGTGATGTTGAAGAATGGATCCTCGTTGATGGAACGCCGGCTTCATGTGTCCAGATTGGCCTTCACCACTTCTTCAAGGATCGGGGACCCGTCGACCTAGTTGTCAGCGGACCCAACTATGGACGAAACACGACTGCCGTCTTCGCTCTTAGCTCGGGTACTCTTGGCGCAGCCCTTGAAGCTGCCGTGTGTCAGCACAAGGCTATCGCTCTGAGCTTTGCCTTCTTCACCCGCAACCATGACCCGGTCATCATCGAGGCAGCCTGTCGTCACAGCGTGAGAGTCATTGAAGCTCTCTATAAGCAATGGCCCACCGATGGAAGTGCAGATCTCTACAGCGTCAACGTGCCGCTGGTGGAAGGCATCGAGAATCACAAGACCATCTGGACGGACATGCTTCAGAATTACTGGAGAGAAGGCGGTTGCTTCCAAGAGATCGAGGGAGAAGCCGGCGATGAGAATGAAGAAGAGGAGAGGATACGGGAGGGCGTCGGTGGTGAGGTAGACGATGCGGAGAGACCGACTGAGGCAACAGAAGGACATGCGCACAAGCACTTCAAGTGGGCTCCGAAGTTCACAGATGTGTATAAGAGCGTCGAGGAGTCACAGCCTGGCAATGATGGGTGGACGGTTCAGCAAGGGCAGACCAGGTAAGCCGTATCGATGCGGGTCATCCTTCGAACAGGACTAACGGAATCTGTAGTGTTACCCCTTTGAAAGCCAACTTCATGCACGGCCCTGGAGAGTTCAACCAAAAAGAGCTGGAACTGTAAGTGCCTTCCCCGATGTTGCTGGCTTCGGTTTCAGGGGCGCCTTTGGTTGAGTTTTTGGAAAATGATACATCATCTGCCATGTACATATGACGAAGCCATGTTTCAAATACATCACATTCTCACACACATCTATGCAGTCCAGGTCAGCTAGTGAAAGAAGGCAATTCCAGGGAGGAACAGCAGATTGTCTCTCGGCCCAAGGCGGAAGTTACCGTCCAGGCAGTTATCTCGTACGAAGACTCTTATGTTCAGCCCCTCATTCTCGAAGCCCTAAACGTGATTTTACCAACGGGTGCAGTCCAGATCACCAGTGATGGATCTTCCATCTCGAAGAAGTTCCCGTCGGCGGACTCTAAGGTTCTACAGATCACAGCCTACGAGTCCATCGACTTCGAAAACGCCGCCGCTCACGACAAAACCTGCCTCGTCAACAGCTACATGATCCGAAAGGCCCTCATTAGGAAGCACTACCTCTCCACGACGGTCGACCACTGGGTCGCAAAGAACCCATCGTCCATCCTCAAGCAACACGTTAGGCGCAGCGAAGCATTCGAAGTCGATTACGCAGAGTTTCTCGACGATGCCTTGGTCGAAGCCTTTGACCTCAGGGAGAGCATGGAACGGAACGAGGCAGTTCCGGAGGAAAAGGCTGGCGAGAAAGAATGGTGGATTCTCAAGCCGGGCATGAGCGATCGGGGTCAGGGAATCAGGCTGTTCAGTTCGATGGAGAAACTACAGGCCATCTTCGACGGATGGGAAGCCGATCGTCCGGACAGTGAAGATGGGGACGACGAAGGCGACGGCGTAAAGGAGTCGGAAGATGAGGACGGTGACTACATCACAACTTCCCACCTCCGCCACTTCGTCGCCCAGCCATACATTCACCCGCCACTCCTTCTCCCCAACGACAACCGCAAATTCCATATCCGCACATACGTCCTCTGCGCCGGCAGTCTAACCGTCCACGTCTACAAGCACATGCTAGCCCTCTTCGCCGCAAAACCCTACGTCGCACCACACCTCGCCCCCGAGGACATAGAGACGTTTCTCACAAACACCTGCCTCCAATCCTCCCCGAACGAGAACACCGTCCAGCGGTTCTGGGACCTCCCGCTGCCCACCGACAAGCTCAACGGTATATTCTCTCAGGTCTGTGACGTGACGGGCGAGGTGTTCGAGGCAGCGGCCAAGGCGATGCCGGTGCACTTCCAGACGCTTCCGAATGCGTTCGAGGTGTTCGGGCTGGATTTCTTGGTGGACGAGGGGGGCGAGGCGTGGCTGTTGGAGGTCAACGCGTTTCCGGACTTTAAGCAGACCGGAGGAGACTTGAAGGAGATTGTCGGTGGCTTCTGGAGAGGTGTTGTCAGGAGCGCGGTTGTGCCTTTCTTTGGGGTTGGAAGCGTGGCGGAGGATAAAGAGGAGGATATGGTTGAGGTGAGGAGAGTCGATTTGGGGAGAAGATGAAGACGTCCTTGGATTATGGTAAGGTTGACATGTTTTTGGCCTGCAATTCTTGATACTTTATGATGTTCTTTGCGGGTTTTTCCCACTGATTAGGTACTCTAGAGTATCCTAGGGTCAAAACCTTTGGCCACTTTCTCGATCAAAAAAAAAGATTGGGATCCATGGACGTCCGAATTCAGTGATCAGCAAACCAAACACCGCGACATGTTACACATTCGCGTCATCCGATCATCAGAACTGCCAAGCCGCTCTACTCTAATTTTCATCATG
>JAMYIC010002378.1:0-48240 GCA_024112705.1 Microcera coccophila | reverse complement strand
TTTTTTTTTTTTAACCGTGTAGCTGCCTTCATCGATGTGCACTACGAAACAAATTCGTCTAGAGTTGTCAAAGTATAGGGTACGTTGACAAACGACAAGTGTATCGAGCTCTTCACATCCCTCTAACGTCGTTCCCACCTGTTCTCATTCCCACTCGGATAATCCGCGACGAGCCGGAACAGATGGAAGCGTGGATAGTGCAAAGCCTCGCGGATGACGAGGAGTGGCGAGGTCCTTCGACTGTGTCCCAAACACATCCGCGCGAGCCGGACACCAGCATAGCCTACCACTGAACCACAAATTGTGACAACTCATAACGTCTTGTGGTTTATGTGAGAGAGGCCCCAAAGGCGGTGAAATCGCTCATCAAGTTTGCTAGGATGGGTGTCATTTCGTAACTTGGCCAAGTCCTCCACGGCCATACGGACACCCAGGAACATGCCGGCCCGTTCACCAGTCTTGGTTTCAAGGATTCGAAGGGAGAACGGGGAGGCCTCGAGCGAGCTCAGCCTCAGTGTCGTAGAATAGCCGGTGATAGTGTCGAGGAGTGGGAGGTTGATTTAAGCTCCCATCCACGTCGATGATGAGCTGGCCTGTGCTCCCACAGTGAGGGGGTTGATGCCCAAACGAGACGGTCTACCCCTCAGGACTGATTGTCAAAGTCTTGGTGTCATGATACCGCTTCTGGGAAGGTTGGAGGATGTCGTGGTCTGTCGATCAGTAGAGTTCGCGCCCCGTTTGTGTAGAGCCGCTAGGCCATGTAACAAACATCCTTCGAGCTCCCACGACAATGCCCACTTTGGTATCGTCATAACACGTCGCCCTGGGGCTGTGCTGAGATTAACAAGAAGCGGGACTCGGTATGTGTATGCGCCGCTACCTTAGATTTGATGGCCATGGGGCAGAAGCTGCTTGTCGGTGATGCGGCTACATGCTTGCAGGACGATGGAGGAGACCAAACCTTAGCATCGATGACGGAATTCGGACCCTCCCTCCTCGGCGATTTCCCACATCCTTCCAATGGTGGCTTATATATTCCCTCCCCTTTGTTGCCGACGTTACGGCACCCTCGGCGTTTAGAGTGTTCCAAAGAGCCGGAAAGCTATTCTACCGCGGGGATTGCCCGAGGCATCTCGTAAACTAACATCTCAGGTCACGCACTGTGTATGTAATCATCCGGAAGCCTCCCATGTTCCATTAGCAGGAGTCATTCGTTAAAGCATGTCTTCGGAACGTAAAGCTTGTCAGAGTACGGCGTCTGGCCCGAGAACGAATCCGACTGGGCGAAAAAGTATCTTCACCTAACAGAAAATCTTCAGGGGAACGAGACTGGACCTCTCAGTTGGCCCTGAAGACTGCTCAAAGGGTGTCCTGTTGAGTCAACTCAAAGTTGCTTCGCCGCTCATCTCAAGGGATCTTGAACCTTTGCCCATCCCTCACCTCAGCATTTTACGAGAGAACTATCCACATACGCCTCTTCTGACGCCGCCAAAGCCCACAGTGGCGTAGGCCAACAGCTTAGATGCTTACGCTTACGATGGCCCTGTGCGCTGTGGGTGTCCTGTCAAACAACGCCTACCGAGTTCGCGCGCAAAAGTCCCATCGATGTGAGTCCTGAATCTCATTCTGAAGCCCATGCCGTTTTAGGCTCAACAGAGACTGCGAACATGCCTCCAACAACCCGTCCGGATAGATGCGGCGTTATCTCGAAGGGGGATGCATGACTGATAATGGAGGACGAAAAGTCATCACTGATGTCCTGGAGAGCCAAGACTGCACTGCCCTCTCAGCTGACCGATTAAACCCAAGTCCGAAAAGCTTGGTAAGCCATGTAAACCTCGATGGTTGTTGTGTTGTGTAAAGCGATTGTTGTAATAACGCTGGCTGAAGCTTGGAGTAGGGCTTGAAAACCTTGGCTTCCTGATCTGTGATTGAAGGAAGTAAATCGGCCCCATGAGGCCTCCGCCTGTTTGAGAGGCTGCCACGCTGCCAGTTTGAGCAGGTTTGGATGCGAGAAGGGCAGTCTATACGAATTTGCCTGCCGCAGCATCAGACTTGACTGAGCCAACACGGAACAGCCAACTCTGCTTGACGCAAGGATACTGCACACGTGTACAAGTTCCCTTGCTTTGTGGCCATGGCATAGACTGGAAATTTCCTCTGTGCGTAGTAGATGTAGCGACTACTTACATTAGTTCCGTCGATCAGATTAAGCTTGTTATTAGACAAACTCTTCCCGGTCACCCACGGCGATTGATCGGATGCCAATTTTCACCTTCTGATTGAGCGGCGCCCCACCATCCTCGTCAAATCAATTCGCCTTCCTCTCTGACCTTCTCGATCGGACTGAGGCTGAGTACCTTGGATGAACCGAACAAGGTTAGCGCCGAAGTTGATATATCCCCTCCCCGCATCGCACAATATGTTGTTCGATTTTGATTCCAGTTCGTTATCTTTGCCGCAAATAGTTCTTTTCCATATTTGAGGGGTTTCTCAATTCTGGTAATGCGAGCACGAGCCGGCTTGTTGCATACGGGTGCATGTGCGTTGTGAGCGCATTTCCCGATAGATGTAACCGGGATGGTTCTGATTGGTCACATGTCTATCGAAAGAGTGTTTGCTGCTTGATAGAGCCATAAAACTTTTTTTGAACGACACATCGAGCCTCGAGGGGTTGAAACAAGCCGCGAGTCATTGGGTGGCCAGAGAGGATTCAACACATGTTTGGATTTCCACCGTACCACCGCGGCAGACGGTGTTTGATGTTTCTTGGCACGTCTGATGTGACGGACCTTTCGGTGCTACGTCGAAGGACTCTCTTCCGTCACACTGGACCGTGTGCTCCCCCATATTTCGAGGCTGTGCAATGCCCAGAGCCTAAAGTGTATCCAGCGATCCCGCCCGCTTCACAGCGAGGGAGCACAAAGGTCATGAGGGTGTCGGCTTAGGTTTCGAGATGGTACATTAGGTGTTTTCAGTTTTCAGCGATGGGCTTGGTTTAGGGCTACAGTTGCGGGGCGAGAGGCCGGTTCTTTGGTGAGGGCGATGAAGCGGTGCGGACAAGTCCCCGGTTTGTTGAGAGTGGCAAGACGACTGTTTAACGTGTACGTACCCTCAGCCACGGAGGCGGTTGGAAGAGAGCCAAAAGTTGATTGTCACTCGGCGCTGGCGGTTGGCTGCGCGGCCACGGGGTCCGGAGAACGGGGGTCCAAGTGGTATCCCTGAATCGCATGCGACGGCGCTATCCAGCTGGCCTTGAATCGAAGCGGTAGGTGAAGGAAACGTTGCCGAGATTGGGAAAAGCTTGGCCGTGAGCTTTCCAAGGCAACTGATTGTCTTTGATTGCCCTTGATTACCCATGATTGTCATTGATTCCCCTTTGATTGCCCTTGCTGCTCTGCTAGTACCTTGGCATAATCTCGTATGCGTATATCTGTCTTACATACCGTGGCACTCGACGTCCCGTCCGAGCTTCGTAACCCCTTGTTGGTCGCCGCGACAGCGCTTGTGGGCGGGGCGGCGCTACCGCAACACCTTAATTTGATAGTGCGGTGGATCCTCGAACCGATGCTGTATGTACCGACGCATCGTCGACGGATAGAATTCCAGGCGGAGGATGCGCGCGTGGGAGGAGAGACGCAGGGCCATCCATCGGAAGGCAGTGAGCCGGCACAAGAGAGAGAGAGAGGCATGACAGAGCTTGATTCGACCGTGGTTGCAGGATTCTGGTGATTTGTAGCCATTCCGAGCCTCTGCATTTGCTGCTGGGATCTGTGTATATTGATGACGACCTCATCTCCCGGGCCCAGAATTCCACGAAGCACAGGGCAGGACAGCAAATAAGCTCAGCCATTTAGTCGAGCGGTCGACGAATAGTCACAACCAGGGGGCTATGGGATATTGCATGGAAATTGCCACAGCGGTTGGTGGTTACGCAACCATCATTCATGCAGCGCCAACAACAACATCCGAGCTTTGATATCATTTTTCGGCCTTCTCAGGATCCGCGAGCGTTAGCTGCTTGGCAGAATGTAATCATCAGGGATCGAATCACCATTGGAGCGTCAGTGGGGAGCCGTTCAAGCTAGGTACGAATACCCATAGATGGTTTTGTCAGCCGCCGTCGTCATCTTGAAAGGTACCGACTTTCCAGAACTCGAGCCGCGGCCTTTTGACACGTCTAACTGTGGAGTAGGCTAGGTATTGACTGTATCTGCTGATGATGGCTGCGGGCCCGGCGAATGCGACCTTTTGCATAGGTGGTAGAATTGCACCCCATCCATATCATTCATGTTATCGTGATGTCCGGAGATAAAGACGTCACCGTGCCTTGTTCCTGCGAAGAAGGTGGTGGAAATCGCGGATGGCATCGAGTCAGCGTCCGTAATTGAATTGCCATCGCCAGTGGGTGTGCGTGCCCGCGCGCGGCTGGTCGCCCGACTGTGTTCTCGGTGTTGACTGGACGACGACACCACAACGACGATGAATGCTTCAGGCGTATCGTGCCTTGGAAAGGCTCATCGCCGGCGAATAGCTTCTCCCCTAAATCGCGGGAGAGGTAGAGCGATCGGAACGGTTCGCCATGAGGGGATGCTGATGAATAATGCTAGATAACGGTAGCGCGCTTGGTCATGCCACAAGCCATAAGCCTGCAACGGCGGTTGAGCTTGGCGAGAGAAGATGGGCGTGCGCCTGAAGAAAAAAAACAGCACACCAAATGCACCGAGGTCACCTGAAATACTACCCAGTCTCACACTTTAAGTCATACTTATGCCCTTAACTTTAGCTCAAATAAGATAAACTTTTTAGTATATACACTGACATATCTATTAAGGCACTTATCTGAAAGATATAATTTATGTCTATGTGTCCTATGATCCAGGTGTTAACTTAGGTGTGCTGTTTTTTTCTTTCTGGCGCGCGACGGGGTAGGCTGCCGGCTGCTAGAGTCTTGGCTCCGCTCACACGCTCGAGATCTGCAACGGGGCAAACCTTGCACTGTGCGTGCCTGGCCAGAGTGGTGGCATGAAGAAACACATTTTTAGCGGAACAAGACTTGTTCTCTAGTAGTAATACGCTCCAGTAGTACGAGTTACGCGGAGTGGCTGAGAACACCACGTCTATGAAGATCACGAGCGGCTTCTATGGCGAATTCAAAACTCAGCCCCTTTGGTTGCGCGTGATGAGTAGCGTGACCGGGAGGCCGCCGGGGAATCGAGAGCTATGGGAGGCGAAAAGCGTCAACGGAAGAAAACAGAGGCTGACAGAAGGCCTTTGAGTTCTCTACGGTTGTGAAAAGGTAGTAAGTAGTTGTCATTGTCGTTATTGTTGTTGTCGGGTGAATGCCGTTCTATCGCGGTCATGAATTATGAGTGTTTCTTCGAAAGTACAAAAACTCCCGAGGCAAGGTGGACTGCACAGTGCTTTTTGAGAAGAATTTTGCACTGGGGGCTGTGCCCGATGAGTCGCAGGCGCAAGGCAATCTCGCCCCCTCAGCCAGGTCGTTTCCAAGTACAGCTCACACCACAGTAGTGAGGCTGGGGTACCTGCCAATGACCTTTTCGGTTGATAAACGCTCAGGAGAGGCGTCCTCCCTGAGCTTGTTCGCGCAGGGACCAGGCGCCATCCTGCCCCCATTCTGCTCCATGTTGAGCCCATCCTGATGCCATCCTGGCCCATCCCGTTTGCTCCATTGAGGTACGTACTGGGGCACTTCGTACTTCTCGGGGCTACCAGGTACGTACCGCGACGGCGATGTCTTTTTACACCCAATGAGATTGATCCACTTCATTGCACTGCCTCATCTTGGCGGCGACTCGTGGGTCAAAACTTCGATCACTATTGCCTTTCCTTGATTCTCAACGAATTCTCTTTGTGTCTCTCGCTACGCGAATTGGCCTTCTGCCATTATCATGAACCAATTCCCGAGCGCTTGAATAACCTTAATTAAGGTAGCCATACTTGGCCTTCCCTCCCGGTCCTTTTACTCCGTACTTCATTTCGTGGTACATATTGCTCATGTTGAACCTCTTTCTTGGCTCTACGCCTCCGCGTTTCCTACTTCAGCTTCCCTTGTCTCAGCGGCATTGATTGGCAACGCAGTCACCTCGTTGCATAGCCTCCTTTGCTCATCCCACGCCGGCCTTCTTCACCTCTCTAGCCCGATTCGATCGATCCGAGCATTGTGATCCGGGCTTTACGCCCCAACATGACCGACGACCACGATAACCCGGGTAACCAGCCCGCGAGGCGAAGGGCGTATGTATACCCTCCTCACCTGTGTCTTTGCCTGCGCTTTTGAGTTTGCCTCTGCCTTTGGAGGCCGCATCCCATGGTATATCTCAGGGTCCTGTGCTGATCGAAAACCTTTCCAGACCAACCATTACCATCGACACAACAGCTGTCAGCCCTAATACCAATCCTCCCGAAATGGCACCCGACACTCAACATCAACATCATCAGCAGCAACAACATCAACAACAACCAACTACGCCGCAATCGCCCATACTCACTCAAGATGATACCGTTAGTCCCAGTACCACTGTCGACCCGCTGTCGACCAGCTGGACCTCCCACCGTCAAGCGCGGAGTGCGCGACCCGAATTACGCATGTCCACTTCCTTCGACAGCAGAGATAGTCGACCCACGAGCCCACACAATGTGTCGAGCCCCGTTACGTCAAGGTCCAACGATCGAGGAAGCTCCTTTTTGGCAGTGCCCAATAATCTGAGGTCGCGTCAAAACTCGGTTGATTCAGAGGATATGACCCGATCAGTCTCGTCGCATGGGGAGACGACCGTGGTTGCCTCCAACTCGACCCAATCAGAAAAATACAAAACCTCGGATTTAAACAACGAAAAGCTCATGAACGATGATACCGCGTTGAAGCCCGACACTGGCACGGAAGATGACTTCAGCGTGGCCGATAACCCGTTCGCTTTTTCTCCTGGCCAACTCAACAAGATGTTTAATCCAAAGAGCCTTGCAGCGTTCTATAAGTTGGGTGGAATCGACGGTCTCGAGAGGGGTTTACGGAGCAATCGAAAAGCTGGACTTGGCGCCGGGGAGACTCACCTAGACGGTTTAGTGACATTCGATGAAGCAACCGCAAAGAGCTACAAGGTTAACTCGGGAAGCTTTCCTACCGGGCCTGAACGATCCTCAAGTGCAAGCGACGACAGCAAATTTGTGGATCGATTGCGCGTGTTTAAGGACAATCGAATACCGGAGAAGAAGGGAAAAAGCCTCCTTCAGCTCATGTGGATTACTTACAACGACAAGGTTCTAATACTGCTATCCATCGCCGCAGCCGTCAGTTTAGCCGTTGGCCTCTATCAGACATTTGGTCAAGATCACCCGAACGGGCAGCCAAAAGTTGAATGGGTCGAGGGTGTTGCCATTATTGTTGCCATCGCCATCGTTGTCATTGTTGGGTCTTTGAACGATTACCAAAAGGAACGCCAATTCGCCAAGTTGAACAAGAAAAAGAAAGATCGCAACGTCAAAGCCATACGATCTGGGAAGACGGTTGAGATATCAGTGTTTGACATCATGGCTGGTGATGTTGTTCACCTTGAGCCTGGAGACTTGGTGCCGGTCGATGGAGTGCTCATCGAGGGTTACAATGTCAAGTGTGACGAATCCCAGGCGACGGGTGAATCCGATATCATCCGCAAGCGACCTGCCGAAGAGGTCTACGCGGCCATCGTAAACCACGAGGATTTAAAGAAGATGGACCCCTTTATCCAATCAGGCGCACGCATCATGGAGGGCGTGGGCACATTCATGACGACCTCGACCGGTATCTACTCCTCCTACGGAAAGACATTGATGGCTCTGAACGAAGACCCCGAAATGACGCCTTTGCAGGCGAAGCTGAACGTCATCGCCACATATATCGCCAAGCTCGGCGGTGCCGCTGGTCTTCTCTTGTTCGTTGTTCTGTTCATCGAGTTCCTCGTTCGATTACCGAAACAACCAGATTCTGTAACTCCGGCTCAGAAGGGACAGATGTTTATTAAGATCTTCATCGTCGTTGTAACCATTATTGTGGTTGCTGTTCCTGAAGGTTTGCCCCTCGCAGTGACATTGGCCCTCGCTTTCGCAACCACACGGATGCTTCGCGATGCCAACTTGGTGCGACATCTCAAGGCTTGTGAAGTAATGGGAAATGCCACTACTATCTGTTCAGACAAGACGGGAACTTTGACCCAGAACAAGATGCAGGTAGTCTCTGGATCTATCGGCACTGGCCATAGATTCGGCGGAGGCCGTACCGAGACCCAAGACGATAGCAGCGAAGACGCCTTGGTCGATGGAAGCGGCGACATTTCCGCTCCTGAGTTCGCCTCCAAGCTCAGTGAGCCAGTCAAGAACCTCTTGTTGAAGTCAATCTCGTTGAACTCGACCGCTTTCGAGGGCGACGTTGAGGGTCGGATGACTTTCATTGGATCCAAAACCGAGACGGCCCTCCTCATTTTTGCCCGCGATCATCTTGGTATGGGACCTGTGAGCGAGGAACGGGAGAACTCGAAGACTCTACAACTTATTCCATTCGATTCTGGCCGGAAATGCATGGGTATCGTGGTTCAGTTACCTGAAGGCGGCGCAAGACTTTACGTCAAGGGTGCCTCTGAAATCATCTTAGGACATTGTGGTCAGATCGTTCGCGATCCTGTCGCGGATGCTACTGTCGCCCCCATGTCTGAGGACGATGTGGTGACCATCAACCAGTTGATTGAGAGTTATGCGAAGCGATCTCTGCGCACCATTGGTATCTGCTACAAGGACTTCGAACAGTGGCCGCCCCGCAGTGCTCGTCGTATGGAAGGCAACAAGAACGAGGTCTCTTTTGACGACCTCTTTTATAAGATGTCTTTCCTCGGCGTTGTTGGCATTCAAGATCCCCTGCGAGAAGGTGTCCCCGAGGCCGTGAAGCTATGCCAGCATGCTGGCGTAGTCGTACGCATGGTTACCGGTGACAACAAGATCACCGCTCAGGCCATTGCCAAGGAGTGCGGCATTCTGCAACCTGACAGCATTGTCATGGAGGGACCCGAATTTCGCAATTTGCCCAAGTTCGAGCAAGAGCAGATCATCCCACGACTGCACGTGCTGGCTCGCTCTAGCCCTGAAGACAAGCGAGTCTTGGTTAAGAGGCTCAAGGATAAGGGTGAGACGGTTGCCGTCACTGGCGACGGTACCAACGATGCTCCAGCGCTGAAGATGGCCGACGTCGGCTTTTCCATGGGCATCGCTGGTACTGAGGTTGCCAAGGAAGCATCTGCGATCATTCTGATGGATGATAATTTCAACAGTATTGTGAAAGCTTTGAAGTGGGGCCGAGCTGTCAACGATGCGGTCAAACGATTTCTGCAGTTCCAGCTGACTGTCAACATTACCGCAGTAGTCTTGACTTTCGTCACTGCGGTGTCTAGTAGCGAGGAATCGTCAGTTCTTACCGCTGTTCAATTGCTCTGGGTGAACTTGATCATGGATACCCTTGCCGCGCTGGCCCTCGCTACGGATCCTCCGCAGGACAGTGTCTTGGATCGAAAACCCGAGCCCAAGGGATCTTCCATCATCTCTCCGACGATGTGGAAGATGATTCTAGGGCAGTCAGTCTATCAACTTCTCATCACCTTCCTCCTCTATTACGGCGCTCCCAAGGGAATTTTGCCTCTCAACCGAACCCTCGCGAGTGACGAGATTGCTACCCTTGTTTTTAATACATTTGTCTGGATGCAGATTTTCAACCAGTGGAAGTAAGCAAAAATGATCCAGGCCGTTTGAAATAGTGCGATACTAATCGATTTCTTAGCAACCGTCGCTTGGACAACAAGTTCAATATTTTCGAAGGTCTCACGAAGAATTGGTTTTTCATTGCCGTTAGCGCTCTTATGTGTGGCGGTCAGGTCTTGATCATCTTTGTGGGTGGAGCCGCCTTTTCGATTTCAGAGAACGGTCAGGATGGCGCGTTATGGGGCATTGCCATTGTTCTTGGCTTCATCTCGATCCCATTTGGCGCCATCATCCGTCTCATCCCCGATGCTCTGATACTCCGACTAGTGCCCGAGTTTTTGAAGAGACGAGCACAGAATGTACCTGGATTAACAGTGTCGGACGAGGAGATGGATATGTATCCTACGCCCTTGGCAGACGTGCGAGATGAACTCAACTTTCTCAGGCGGATGAAGGGAGGCCGCTTGAACAACCTCAAGTTCGCTATTCAGCACCCCAAGGAGACAATTATGCAACGATCGAGGAGCCCGTCACACTCCCGATCCCATTCCCGAACACATTCACGATCTACTTCGGTTCACCCGCCACAAACACCGACGCAGGATGACAGTTTCGGCTCGCCCGTAGCAACACCCGAGTCGCGAAGACGAAGTGCGCGATCGCGATCGAACTCAGCGTTAGGAGCGCCAACAGTCATGGCAGGTATTGTCGCAGCCGGAGTCGCAGCAGGCTGGCAACCAATGGCGCGGCCGCCCCAAGAGGGCACAGAAGCAGGACACGGAACCGAGTCACAAAATAGCGAGGCGCAGAAATAGGAGTTATTGGATTGATTGTTTGCCGAAACCTGTATCATACGGGAGGCTTTCTTTAGACCTGGACTGAGTAACGCCAGCTTCCCTTTGGGTTGTGAGTATTCATAGAAAAAAATCGCTTGACGACCACTGCATACAAATATTAATATTGTTTATCGCAACCATGCTGGCTCCGATGTGAATTTGCTCTCCTTGACAATTGATTGCTGCCAGTTTATTCGTGTCGTTCAGTGCTGACCGACGGCGTTCACAATAGAGTATCCCACGATAACGTAAGCCACTTCACGCACAATTGAGGCACGGAATGGCGAGGTAACGAAGCCGCTTCGTTCTCCAACACCGTTTCATCTGATCTAATTAAACCACCTCGTATTCTCTTATCTGCCTCACTTATAATCAGCCTCGATACTGGAGGTCCTCCCGTACGTGATCTCTAGGGTTCCATAATCAACCTCGGAGGCCCCCCCCCAACTGGTCGTCAATTATGGCATCATCCTGGTCAACTCACGCCACCCTGGCCCTTGGGACAAAGTACCTGTGGCCCTTGACATGGCCGAGGCTCGCATAACATGGCAGACAGGGCTTAGGGTTATTTGCGTGGGAAAATGCATCGCAGAGAGATTGAATGCTTGTGATTTGAAGCCAGAGCCACGTCTATTGCCTAAGTCATGGTTAGTAAGGGTTGCACTTGCTGGCCCTGAATCTTAGCTTGCATCGCGCCTCACGTCTAGAGATTCGTCTACGTTCAGAGAAATAATGCTGAACAAAAAGAAAGTTAAGTTTGACATGAGAACCGATATAATTTAGAAGAAATCTACTGAAACCATGAGATTCTACCTCAAACGCCAGAAACCTTTTCTGTCTGGTTCATTAGTTTGTCCGCCGACGCCGTGCCAGTGATAGGGAGAAGAAGAAAAAGGTTCATCCAAGTACACAAACAAAGAAATCGAAAACAATCTTCTTACGAATTTGCCCTTTCCCCAAGCGTGTGTCCTTCATTAAATCTATGGCTTTGGGTTTCCTCGCACCTCAAATACATGTCGACTCTTATACCCATCCTCGACCCGCACGTCGATCTTCTGATTGTTAGGCACCATCTCGTGGTTCATGGGCCAGCCCAATCGTCGGCACAGTTCGGCGACCACGACATCGCAGTCGCCGAGGAGGTCAATGTCGAAGTTGATGTGCGTGACAGCTTGACGCGAGACGTAGATCTGCGGAATGTGCGAGGGGAGCCAGCTGACGATTTCGGACACGGGCGTTACCTTGAGGGACGTGCCGATCACTACTACCAGGTCCACTTTGTCACGGTCGTTTTCAGTCAGGCGTCTTGAGAACTCGTCTGGGAGAGCTTCCCCGAAAAAGGTGATGTCGGGCTTCATGACGCCCGCCGTAGGAACGTCGTACTCGGACTCGTCAGAGCTCTCATCAGCGCTCCATCGACGTCGCTTCTTCTCGGCGCCCGCAGAGCGCTTTCGCTTCACAGTTCCGTTACCTGCGCGCAGAGTCTGTACGCAGCGAGGACACCGAGGGATCTTGTCAGCTTTAATCTCAGGGAAGATCTTTTCGCCCTGACATTTGTAGCCGCATTGCACACAGCTGGCGGTGCCGAAGGAGCCGTGACATTGGATGAGCTTCTCCTTGGGCACGCCGGCTTTGACCTCAAGGTTATCGATGTTCTGGGAGTAGTTGGTGAGGAGCTTGCCGCGTTCGTTGAGCATAGCAATGAATTTGTGGGTGGGTGTGTAGCGATCCGTGTTGGGCAGGATGTCCTTGGCGACGGAGTAGAAAATGGTGGGATCTTGCTTGAAGACATCAATGTCGAACACCTCTTGCGGGTCATTGAGTCCCAGATGTTCAAGCTTCGAGTACAGACCGATGCCTTTGGAACGAAAGTCAGGAATGCCTAGAGATGTGGAGATTCCCGCGCCAGTGAGCAGGATAATATTCTTGCTCTTCTTGATGAGCTCGACAGCGTCCTCGACAGAATTGTACTTTGCAAGCTTTGCACGCTTGGACAACTCGCGGGTAATGGCAAGAGAAAGTAAGCTGTAGTAAGCCTCATCAGCTTGACCCTCGAGAAAGGTCGGGGGGCGGATGCCAAAGGCGCTGAGGAGCTTCTTGGCCGTGTAACGGCCAGCATCTACGGTGCGTTGGCAAAAGACGGCAGGTCCCTGCTCTCGCAGTTCCCGACGAAGCCTGCTGGCCTCTTCGGGCGCGCAGACGTCGGGATCATCGAGTCCGGGCGTGTCCGCGGTCAACTCCTCAAAGGCATCTTCAAAAAGTGAATCGGTCTCCCAAGAGTCGCGCACATCGGCGACTCTATCTTCAAGCTCAGCGAGGGCCTCGCTGACGACGGCGTCTTTGAGCTCGGCCTCGGTTGGGTTTTCGGGGAGTTTGTCAAAGGGCTTTGTTGCGGGTGGGACTTTACGCTTAGGAAGTGAGACGCCCTTGGCAGCACCTCGCTTGGTATTCATTTGAGCTAAAGGGACAAAAGTCCAAATTGAGAGAGAGCGACGAGGGGGGGATGAGAGAAAGATTTGGTTGCGCCTGGTTGTGCAGGAGGGTAAAATCTTGGTCAGAGGTCTGAGTCGTGAACGTCAGGAAGATTTCAGTCTCAGTTGTTGACGATCGGAGAGCCGTCTGAACTTTGTTTGCGGGAGCACGCGTTGGCGTTGGCCGAGTTGAAACGTGTAAGAGAATCAAACCGAGGGAGAGTTGGAAATAGAGCGACTCTATTACGTCTAAGCCGAGCTGCGTATCCGAGACCAAGGAGACGTAGAAGGATCCGGTTGTAAAGGGAATGCGAGACGAGAGGCAGAGAAATGGAGACAAGGTAGATGGGGAGGGAGAGCGGAAGAGATAGGCAGGGGAGAAGAGTGAGGAAAAGGCGAAAGAACGACAACTGTCGGACAGTGCGTGTTATGTGTTATGTGTTATGTAAGTGTCTGCAAGGCCTAGAGGGTAAAGCCGAGAGGGTAGAGCCTGAGGTAGCGAGCGGGCAGAGCCTAGAGTGCCGAGCCTAGAGCGCAGGAAAACAAACACCTTAATTAGGAGGTACCGTTGTTTAGTAGGAACGTGGAAATGGCAAATGGCGGGCGAAAAATTCCAGACGCGCAAGTCGGGGAATAGACTAAGGACGGGGTTCCGCTCTGGCCTCTTCGAGGTGTGTCGAGGTAAGCACACAATGGATGAATGGATGGGGAGAAAAGAGAAGAGGGAGGGGAGAAAGAAAGAAAGCAGGAAGAGGAGGATGGCGTGAATGGAAAACAAAGGAAGAGAAAAGAGACCCAAAGCAAAAGGAAAACCCGGATGAGGGAAAAGATTGGCTGGCATGTATCTGTCACTCAGTTTAAAAAAAAAATGGTGTGAGTGACATGAATACCTACCACGGGGTACTGGCCGAGACGCACAAGCAACGTGCTAAAGCCAAGTAGCCTCTCATCAATCTCGATTGTCAATGGGAGGAGACAGGGGGGCGGGATAATTGGGGGGCGAAGGGGAAGCAGAAGGGGCCAATCTGTCTGATTCTGACTGTGACAACTGGCGAGCTGAAAGAATCATCTCGAGGTACTTTGTAGACAGAAGAGAGAAAGAGACAGAGACGGGGAGAGACGGCTCAAAGAGGAAGAGTAGGAGAGAGAAAGATATGTAACTGTGTGTTTCTCGCAGCTTCCATTCTCATTCTCGTTCTCTTGACGGCAACTTGCTCGTGCGAGCCATTGTCACCTGCCCTTCGCTTTCCTTTCCTGATTGAATCTGTACTGCTTTGTACCGCGCCTTCCTTGCTTTTTCCCTCCCTCACATGAATGAACTCCGCTCTCGATTCATCATTCATAAGGTTGCTAATCTTCTTCCTCTTCTTCTTCTACTACTATTTCTTTGCTTTTCCGTTTTCAACGTTATACACATTTACCAGGTAGACATTCCAATACATAAACCCTGTCGCTTTCCCTCTACCCGTTCTCTCCACACTCCCGTCCGTCGCGTATTGCCTCTATCCTGGCTATCGCACCTCAGCCGAACTATCACCATCACGGACCATCTCCTCCACTAGGATCAAGACCAACACCAATAATTTAGCCTTTAGCCACATCAAGCACAAGCACCATAGTGCATCATCAACATCATCATTATCACCACCATCTCCACCGTCGCCGTCCCCCACCCCCCACTTGATACTGTGAATCTCTCCCTTGAATTCTCCCTTTCTCTGGCTCTTTTCCTCTTCACTGCTTCGTCTACCAAGGCGAGCCTACTATTGACCAGAAGCGCCCAGAAGCTGCCTATCACAATTACGTTTCTTCCAATTTCCCGTATCCTCCCGACCTGCACTGTACGTTGGCTATGATTGGCTCTTCACCTCAGCCAAGTCATTTTCCCGCTCACTAGAGTCACTACGGATTACCGGCAGGCATGAAGCACTATCGATTTTTCACTCCTTCAGCTTCAGGGCTTGTAGGAGAGCCATCAAACTGAAACATTCCTCTAGACAGCCACCTTTGGCTGTCCCCCCTTCTAATGCAGAGCGCTACACAAGTACCGGCGCCAAGTGGCCTCCGGCATAAGACCGCCATTGCTTCCCAAGGACTGTCATCAGACGCATCTGTTTGCTCTGGACAGGATTGCTTCCCTCTGCTTGTTGCGTAACATCGTGCGTCGGCAGTGCTTGATCTCGATTAATCCATGCTTGGCGCAAAGCGGCATCTCGCCATCCTCCTCCTGGTTCTGCAGCGTTTCAGCTAGCCTCTTATCTGCAACGCCTCACCACGTCGGCTCGTCAACCCGAGAAGCCATGTTGAGGATGCTGGTCGGTTCTGCTCTTCATCGCTCTTTTAGTATCTGATCGAGTAGTTGATTTTGTCCCCTGCCTCATTATGCGGCTAGAGTATAGGCCTACATGGCGGCCTGCTTTGCGGGAATGCCCATAACGACAAGCCCGTCTGTAAAGGCCAGCCTCAATCCTTGCAAATTATCCTGCTCATATCCTTGTACAATCCTTCCCCTAAACGCCAAGTCTATATCAAACTTTCATACTTATCTAATCCCGACTTCTGCTGTCCACCGCCTGTCGTGTTTCCCATCGCGCCATTACCCATACTCGATGGGCTCGTCAGCGAACCCATGCTTGTTGACCCCGCCATCCCACTCATGCCGGTGCCAGTCGAAGCCCACGGGCTGGGCTGTATATTTGACGGAGGTGGAGCGATAGAGAACGAAGTCGATGGGGTTGAATTGCTTGGCGGCGGTGGAAGAGTAAATGATGCGTTGCGGGCTGGATCGATACGAGTTTGTTGGCCAACGGAGAGGTTGGACATGGACCTGTTCATGCCGCCGCCGCCGTAAGTAGAGGATGCATGCGTTGAAGATGTTGAGCCCCAAGGTTTCGATGCTGCGGCAGTCGACCAATTAATTGAGCCTGAAGATGTTGGATGTTGCTGTTGATGTTGATGTTGCTGCTGTGGCGGAGGCTGGAAACCGGACTGTGATGCAGGCTGTAGTGGCTGACTGAACTGCGTTGAGGCTGGTTTCAGAGTCTCAAAGCGCGCCAAATCCGGCGTCACGGTTCGGAAACTAGACTGCTGAGATTTCAGTGCATTTTGACCCGGCGGATTCGTAGGCCCAGTCGTTGGACTAGGTGTGGACCACGCAAAGGTCGCCGTCGGCTTCGGTGTGTTAGATGCTGACCTCCCCACGGGCGGCGTAGCATCCCAACTGGGAGCCGCATTGCTTGCAGAACTGGTGCTCACGCGGCCCTTGACGAGGGCTTCGAAATCATCTGCAGTCGTGCCGTTGCTGGTATCAAAGGATGAGCCCGACACGCCGCCAAACGCCATGAAATCCTCGTTCGGCGCTGCTGTGGCGCTACTCGAAGCGCCCGAGAGCTCTTGAAGCTTTCTGGTCTGCTCGTCTTCGACTCTTCGTGATAAAGTCTTGATGAGCTCCATGAATGACTGAAACTGCTTGAGATCGAGCAAAGGGCCTAAGCTCATGTACCACAGAATGGGCAAGATGTCCATGGCTACGAAGTCGGCATCCGCAGTCTGACCAACGATTCGCAAGACATTCAGCGCTGCAATCATCACTGCCGGCTCCTTGGTTTTGATCGCTTTGATCAAAGGCACAATCTTCTCCTGCATAGTATACTTATCCAAGGCACTCGACGATGATGTCTTTTTGCTTTTTGATGCAATTCCGTTCAGATCGTCATCGCTGGATTCTTCACTAGAACCGCCGCAAAGGATGACAAAGGCTTGAAGCCCACGGACTTTAATGGAAAGGCTATTGGTCTTGCTAAAGACAATGGCGATGACGGGGAAGAGCTCGTTTTTGATGGTGCTAAAGTCAAGTACCGGTAATACCATGGGTAGGCTCCGTAAAGCGGCATCGACAATGGAGTGCGTTGGACACTCTACGGCGGCCAGAATGACCGGCAGCATGTCTAGACGATTATTAGCTGTTGGGCATAAGACTATACCAAGGACGCAACGTACCATCTTTGAACTCCTTTCCGGAACAGTTGGCTGCGATTGTAGCAAGATTCTCGAGAACCACCATCAACCCAGCATCCCTTGCCGGATCCTTTTCTTCGCTCTTCTTCGCATTGGCTACAAATATCTCCCTTAACATGGGACGGACCTTCTCACTAAATGCTCGTCTTGCGGACGGGAGCAGATCGAGAATCTTGAAGACGTTCTGAAGAATGAGGGACAAAAGTTCTCTATCTTTTGACTCATCCAGAAGAGCCGGCAGTATCTTCTTCTCCATAACCGACTTTGGGAAGGATGGCAATACCTTGTTCAACCCGCGCATAAACGAGGCTTTTTCATTCGCCGTCTTGGCTGGGAACGAATCCAGGAATCGAATGGTCGAGACGAGGACGTTATCGAAGAACTCGCTCTGTTGATATTCTCGAGCTGTCATCCGCTGAGCCGGTCGCCGTGTGATGAGTCTCGGAAGAACTTGATGCGCAAGTTCCTTTGGCAGCGGTCGAGATGATAGATAGTTGTTTGTAGCCGAGGGAACACTGGCCGAGGATGAAAACAGTCGCTTATATGTGGACAGACTGCCGTGGCTTTCGAGGGGTGATTGGTGAGGTGAGTTGTATAGCGCTACCGATAGCAGACCTAACGAGAACATGTCTGCAGAGGCGTTGAGGTTGTTGTCGATGACAAAGTCGGGAGAGGTGTAATCGAGGTTGAGTTGGACAAATTTTGGTAATCTGGGATCCATATTGAGGACCTCATACAGGTTGATGCCCTGGATCGAGGTTGGTTTGGTAGACCCTTCAGCTGGGCTGCAAAAGGCAAGACCGCTGAGTTTCCAATCAGACTGTCATGACGTTAGCAACAGAGGAACGGCGAGGGTTTCGGGAAAACGGGGGTACCTTGGCGTTGATGAGGACCGCATCGGGTGTGAGATTGCCGTGGACGAGGCCAGCATTCTCATGCAAGAACTCGAGAGCCTTGCTTATTTGCAGTAATCCCTTCTGAATTTCCAGCTCGTCGATCTCCAACTCCCTCCGGCGTCTTGTGCCGTCGGCATCTTCGGTAACGAATCGACTAGACCTCCCGCCAGGGCCCCCCGCCTTCTCTTGATCATCCTTCTCTTGCAGCACGCTGGATAATGAAGCTGTTACCGCCTCGGTCACGAACTGCAAGCCTCCGCCCCTCGTCTCTTCCACCGGCTCAACCAACTCCAAGATGCTCGGATGCCGTAGCTTGGCGAGGCTTGAAGCCTCCTTCTTTAATCGTTCCACGACCTCCTCCACCGTCTTCTTGTACAGAGCCGCGCCCGAACGACCCAGAGAGCTTGCATGCGCATCCAACGACTTTCTCTCGAAGACAAAGACACTGTGCGCCTTGCCGGTGGACTTCTTCTTTGCATCATAGATCTTCCATGGTCCGGCCGTTGAAATCGGGGTTTGTGCGATGGAGTAATTGCCAGTGATGTTCGTCGCAGAGATGGATTTGAAGGCCGAAGAGAACATGGTTCGTTGCTATTGGAGCTCTTTTGCGATCACATCGAGAAGGATCCAAGACAGAGGTGTGCACCAGTCAGCGGCCGGACTGGAAGAAATACAAGAGAATTTCCTCCGATCAGGTTGCGGTAAGAATGCGACTTCTTCCAAAGGAGTGTGTTATCGTTAAGGCGGAATTCGTGCGTGGTTGTTGTCGCCGTCGTCGCCGTCGTCTTCGTCGCAGCAGCGTGGAGTTGACAAATAATCCACATGCATCATTGTCGATAAGGTTGCCTCAGCGTTCAATCAGCTACAGCTGCGGCGACGGAGTGGCGTAACCAACCAGAAACGGGAACCAGAATCCATTAATATTATGGCGCGACTCGACGGATACCTTCGGGGCCCGCGCTCCCACGGCTTAAAACTGCTGTGACGGCTGGCAGCGGCAAGTCACCCGAGGTACCTCGCCTATTTGCGCCCTGCCAGACAATTTCCAGCGACCACTGTATGCGCCAAACTCCTCCGATGCAGCTCCGAAGGCACCATGAGTCTGTCATAATCCATCCGCCCTTGCTTAAATAGACCCTGTCTTGTCTTCTTCTACCCTGATCCCTCTGCGGCGCAATCGGTTTCTTGGCAATTGGCTGGAGAGTGAAATTGACAATTGTCCCGCTGCTGTTCAACTTCTGCATCATTGAGTTTGAAATTCTTGATACTGCTACCCCAGTGCTCAGTTACCAATCACCGCAATGAGACCCTTGCTTGTCTCTCGCTCCGCTCTCCGGAGCGCAGCCAGAACTTCCTCCTCCAGATTGTTGCCATTGTGTCAATCGTCGCGACTCTTCAGCATCAAGGCGGAGGCGGCCTCTACCTCTAGGCCCTTGGGTCTTGACGCTTCGCGGCTCACCATTTCCAAGACCCAGAACCCCAAGACTCTCAGCAAACCTGAAGACCTTGTGTTTGGGAGAGAGTTTACTGGTCAGCCACTGCGAAGGTTCGTCTTGATTGTTCGCTAACATTGGCTCGCAGATCATATGCTCACTGTTGAGTGGACCCAGGAGGATGGCTGGCTCAACCCCCAAATCACTCCCTACCAAAACCTCTCTCTCGATCCCGCGACATGCGTTTTCCACTATGCATTTGAGTGCTTCGAGGGGATGAAGGCATACAAAGACAAAGAAGGCAAGGTTCGGTTATTCAGGCCCGACAAGAACATGGCTCGGCTGAACAAGTCGTCTGCCCGTATTGCGCTCCCAACCTTTGAGCCCCATAGCTTCATCGAATTGATCTCCAAGCTCGCGCAGTTAGACTCCCGCTTCATCCCTGATAAGCGAGGCTATTCACTGTACCTCCGACCTACAATGATCGGAACTCAGAAGACTCTTGGTGTGGGCCCCCCTGGATCTGCTCTCCTTTACGTTATTGCCTCGCCCGTCGGACCCTACTACCCCACCGGTTTCAAGGCCGTGTCTCTAGAGGCCACCGACTATGCTGTGCGAGCTTGGCCCGGCGGTGTCGGTGACAAGAAGCTGGGTGCCAATTACGCACCTTGCATCGTTCCCCAGCTTCAGGCCGCCAGCCGAGGTTTCCAACAGAACCTGTGGCTCTTTGGCGAGGAGGAGTATGTCACAGAGGTCGGCACCATGAACATGTTTGCTGTCCTGAAGAACAAGGAGACTGGCCAGAAGGAGCTCGTCACCGCCCCACTGGACGGGACCATCCTCGAGGGCGTTACCCGAGACTCCGTTCTCGCCCTCGCCCGTGAGCGACTTGTCCCTGAGGGCTGGAAGATCAGCGAGCGAAAATACACCATGAGAGAATTGGCTGAGGCTTCCAAGGAGGGCCGGTTATTAGAGGCTTTCGGCGCCGGCACTGCCGCCATTGTTAGCCCCATCCGATCCATTTCTTGGAAGGGCGAGCTTGTTGACTGTGGCCTTTCTGAGCTTGAGGAGTCGGGTGAGGTTGCGTTGAAGATGAAAGAGTGGATTGAGGATATCCAGTATGGTGAGGAAGAGCATGAGTGGAGTTATCCCGTGCCCGAGTAAGGCAAAGGCGTATATGTCTTTGGAGTTAATTGGATTTAGAGTATTTAGAAGCGGCCGAAAAGTATTAGACTATGGCTTAAAATCCCGATATTGCAACCTGAACAATGCTTGTCCCTTGGTTATAAGCCCCCCTTTCTATCTTGCCTCAAACTCGAGGATTACGCCTCATTGTATTACCCCACGTTTACAGATAATGCCACGATACACATCTATTGCAAGAACTCATAACGAAGTGACTCATAGAAATTAACTTGAGAACACCATTCTAGTGATTCAACCATTGCAGGAAGTTGTCTTCCGAAAATGCAGATAACATGTACAAGTTTAGCCATCAGACCAAGGGCCTGCCCTCCCTCCTTCATCACAACCAGCTGTTCCTCATGCAATTGCTCAACTTAAAATATCATTCCTTCTTATCCTGCTTGCTGAGATCGGGGATGATGCCCTCCTCTTCTAACCTTCTTCGTGCCTCCTCAAGAGCCCAAGTGGAAACGCTATATGCACTCGTTAGCGTCAAGATCGTCTAGCCAAAATGCCGCATCGTGATGTCCCGCCATTGAGACATGGTCCATATTCAAAAGGCCTTCTCTAACGTTTTCCGGGTCGGAGATCCTGCTCCCTTGGCTTCGGAGATAGTGATTTGGGCCTACTCACGTTGTGTCGGGCTTGAATGCCAGCGCAATACCCGTGGCGACCAAGCTGGCCCCAAACAGATACATGGGCCACTCCCAACCCTCAGGCTCAGCCTTCTCTCCAGGCTTGATACCCCAAAGCCAGCCGCTGGGAGGATCGAACTGGGACTCGTTACCGTGACCACCTCGTCGTCGGGCGGTCACGGAGAAGGATCGAGCCGAGGCGGGCTGTCGAGCGCATCGGACGGCACGCAGCGGCGCGGCCGCGTGGCGGATGAGGGCCATCGTGCGATCGAGGATTTCGGGAAGAGTTTCGGAATTGTAAAGTACGTGGTGCGGGCCTCAATGGCTGGGTGAGGCGCGATGACTGGACTGATGTTGAACGCTTGAGGTTCGTGGGCAAAGTCCCATTGCCGGGGGATCGGAAACTGCTTCACGTGACTTGAGGTCATAGGACCACGCCTCGGTCTGTGAGGGATATCCACACACCCTCCCTCTTGTTCTTTGTTGGTGGGTGGGCTTACTAACCCAATGTTGGGTGAGTAGGGAATGGACTCCTTCTGCTCAAGTCGAATTCAACATGATCATTGTTTTCAAGTCATTGAGGCTTGCATATCTTTATATCCTTGATTGAGTGAGTCCCGTTGTAGCTGGCGACATTGCAAGGCGCTTATGCCTAGCATCATCAGACTGCGTTTTGTGGCTGACTCTTTTTCCGCAGGACTAGTAAATGCCAATTGGCGATTTTAGCGGCTTTCTACTGTGCGCTGTTTGAATTTGATGTTAATTGGATCCCGGAGTGTCAACTGTTGATTCATCATCCTCGAGGCCGAAATCGGAGGGTGAATGGAAACCGGGGAGGGCCTGTTCCACGGATACTATACGTGGAGCAGGATGCTTAGCCCTGCTTGAGTCGTGACCAAGATGGGGGACAATGGCTCCATGCCTGGGGATCCCCTCGCTCCCGAGGCTTCCTCTTCAAGCAATCCCAAGGGGTACCGACATGATAGGATCAAAAGTATATCGGTTGATTCAACAACCAAGGATATGACTGAGGACATGAATGCAATGGCAGGGCCAAAACCATCTCATTCACCAGAGCTTGTATCTCAAACTTTGTCGGTACCACCGCAATTGGACGGCACATCTTGGCCCAAATCCAGCAGGCCGAGCTCGATAAGGAGCGTTATGCAGATCGATCAGATGATCTCTGAAGACCTAGTCAACATGGATACATACGGGGTTTCAGAGCTACGAGAAGGCTTCTTCGACGCCTTGTTCTTGAAACAGACCCCATTGGCTCCCGAAGAGGCGGAAGAGTACGGGAGGGCAACGCTGCCAAAGGCATTCGAGAAGAGTCATCCCCTTTCACTCAAAGCCTTCCTGCCCCGGCAGTGGCACGAAATGAAATCATTAGCGGAACGTATTACAACTACAAGGTCCGGGATTAAGCTCTTAAAGTCTTTCCTAGGCTTCTATGTTGCCTACGTTCTCTGTTTGATACCACTTGTTCACAACTGGCTAGGCCGCTATGACTATATCATGGTTCTATCAGTCATCTTGAACCATCCAGCCCGCACTTTTGGGTCTCAAGTCGACGGGATTGTTCTAACAATCTCTGGGACTGCTATTGGCCTGGCTTGGGGTGTCCTCGGCTTACTTCTCTCGAATTCAACTGGCCCTGCGAGAGTTGGATATGGAGGTGTCTTGACCATGTTCCTCGCCCTATTCATGGCGAGTATTGCTTACGTTCGTTCTTTCTTTGTGAGATTCTACCAAGCTGTTGCTTGTGCTGGGATGGCAATATCATTTGCGATTCTTGCCGAGTCAAGTGGCCAAGTGATCAAATGGCCAAAACTACAAAGCTATGCCATCCCGTTACTTCTGGGACAGGCTATCGCTTTAGTGGTTAATGTAGTGGTTTTTCCCGACGCTGGCAACTTGCCATTGACTGCGGCCATACATGAATCGTTCAAGACTATGCAGGTTAGTGATTTCTTCAATCTACCAGGCCATATGCTATCACGCTTCCTATCCCATGAGTCGAACGCACAGTCACTAAAGTCCAGCAGGAGTCACTCGTTGTCCCACGTCCCAAGGATACCTGGTTAAAGAGAGATCTCAATAACGCCTTTGCCAAAATGTCGCTCGCATATCGGGATATGAGGATTGAAATTACCATCACCCGATTTGACCCCGTCGATATGCGAGATATACGCAACCTCGTCCAGGGAGTCGTCAGGGCTCTTTTGTCCATGGAAACAGAGACTGTTTTATTCAACGACTGGGATGCCCGCGAAGAACAGCCAGCTGATCCCGTAGTTGATGAGTCTATTGGTTCATTTAATACGCCTCAAGTCACCTTTGAAGATGCACCTCCGCCCAGAGTCAAGGAAGAGGAAATAAAGCGCAAGGTAGTAAACGCTCTCTCCAGACCTACAAAAGAGGTTCTTTTATGTATGACAGAGGCAGTGAAGCGGTGTCACGCTGTACTGATGGATTTATCTGGGCTACGCTCACATTTTGGTCCAGCCCCTGAAATCTCATCAGATATCGCACTTGTTCAGGTGCAAATGAAGGAGGCTCTAGTCGCCTTCGACACCGCTGAACAAGGCCTTCTGGTCTCTGGCGACCTTCCAGAATCCTATGCGGACCAATCCGAGATCGTTGAGATCTTCGTCTTCGTTCGCCACATCCGTGAAACCGCAGCAACAATCGTCAACCTCCTGGCCAAGGTTCATGACATGCGCAACAACTCAGATCGAAAACGAATCAACTTCCCAACTTATCCTTTCCGGAAAGCAATATCCCGAGCTAACGCGCAAATTCGCCACGACTGCGGTGGTGTGACGGTCGGTCAATACCAAACTACCTTCGCTGAGATCGCTCACCTACTGCAAAGAGTCCGGTCTCGACAGCACCCGCTCGAAACCCAACAGCATGAATCTACCACGTTTGAGAAGGTCGAGAGCTGGCACCCAACACAAAATGCTAGTATGGCTGGCCAGCCTACCTCCAAGCGTGACAAACTAGGTTTCAGGATCTGGAAAATCCTCCATCGGCTACAAGGCTTTGAGAGCAGATACGCTCTGAAAGTGGCAATTCTCGCTTCGGTATTGTCCATTCCTGCATGGCTGCCCGGTGACCGAGACTGGTGGGATCGCTACGAGGCGTGGTGGGCCGTCTGCATGGGTTGGATCATGATGCACCCCAGAGTAGGAGGCAATGTACAAGACCTCGTAACGAGAGCGTTCGCTGCTGTGCTTGGTGCCGTGTGGAGCGCGACAGCATACGCGGTTGGGGGCGGAAACCCTTACGCTATGGCGGTCTTCGGGGCGATATATATGCTCCCTATGCTATACCGATACACGCAAAGCACTCATCCAGTACGTTCAAGTCTCAGACCAGCCTCGTATTCAAGCTAACACTATAGTAGAGGTCAGGACTGGTCGGGTGCTTCTCCTTTACGGTCATCTCCCTTGCTCTCCGAGGCTCCACCGACAGGTCATCCGCAGCACTTCTTGCAATGGATAAAGGCCTTATTTTCTTCACCGGAACCGCAGCATCTATCCTTGTAAATTGGATATTTTGGCCGTTTGTAGCACGACATGAACTCCGAACCGCACTATCTTCAATGCTTTTTTTTATGAGCATCATATACAGGAGTAAGCCTGCTCTTCATTGTTCTATCATCTTCTCTCCGTTCAATTACTCACATACCAAGGCGTCGTTGCGAGATACGTCTACTTTGACGAAGGCGAAGACCCTACCCCCGAGGATGTCCGCAGGTCCGAAATGCTAGAGAGTCGTCTACGAGAAGGTTTCGTAAGGATCAGACAACTCTTGGTACTCTAACAGGGCCTCTCATTCCTATATATTTTTTGGCTAACGCTAGCTTTAGGTTATGACCCGCCATGAGCTCCGTCTTCGCGCTCCCTTCGACCCAATACCCTACTCCGCGCTCGCTGGTGCCTGTGAGCGCTTTTTTGAATATCTCATAGCAGTCCGGCAATCTGCTTTAGTCTATAACCCAGACTTCATTCGCGATAATCCCATTGCCGCAGAGAAATTACTTATCTACAGACGCGACGCCGTGGCTGCTATACTGGGCAACCTATATATTCTTGCTGGAGCACTTCGTTCACAGCGCAAGGTTCCCGTACGTCCATCTCCATCCTCCAATGTCCATCGGGGTTCCGCCGCTAACTTCGATATGAAGCGTTACCTACCCAGTGCTGCTGCTGCACGGAAAAAGCTTCTCATCAAGAACGCGGAGGTGTCTGAAGAAATGGCTCAATCCGCGGCGGAGAACATGCTCGAACGGCAGAAGACCTGGGCAGATATTTATAGTTACTCATATAGCGAGAGTCTCACGGGCTGCGTGGCACAATTGGAAGAACTCGAGAAGTTCACAAAGCTCATTGTTGGAGAACAAGCGTAGGCCTCCCCGTGACTCCATTCTCAGGTACGGCACTCACATCTTACTAGGTTTATTGGCCATTACAAAGACGACGATTCATCAGATGAAGAGCCAGAAACACTAAACAATCAGCGCTGATATATTCCTAACTCATTGAATACCCTAAACATACCAACTTCTAGCCCTATCTGATATCCTATGCATACCTTCATTGCCTTCCCAAAGACATGTTAATATGCGCCGTTTGTCATTTCATTCAATATGTCCCTCGTAATTAATTTCCCCTTTAATAACGCCCGTTCTCCAATCCTTGCTCTCTTTGGCGAGGGTCTTTTATTCTCCTTACCGAGTTTGTTGGGGGAAGACCTCTTGCCCTTGAAGGTCTTTGGCGAATTCGGTTTAGGTGTATTGTTTGTAGCGGTGATTTGAGTGCCAAAGTCTTCGAACAAGTGGCTTTCAAGAGCTTCCGTGGGCATGTCGTAGATCCAGTCCCGCTCTTCCATGAGCGAGATGAAGCGGCTGAGCATGTTCTCCTTCCCGCTCCCTTTGAGTGTGTTCTTGCTACCTACAACAAGCAACTTCGTCTTTGCTCTTGTGAAGGCAACGTTGATTCGCCTCCAATCCTTCAATAAGTCGCCAATATTGCAGGCTTCGTTGCTGCGTACGAGACTGAGCACGATAACTTCCTTGTCTCGACCTTGGAAACGATCAGTCGTATGCATTTCCACATTTACATGTTGCTTGAGCTTCTCCTTCAAAAGAAACAGCTGGGCTCGATAGTGCGTCATCACACCAATGTCAGTGTCGCAAACACCCACTGTGAGAAGGCTTTCAACAAGTTGAGACACGATACGAACTTCAGCCGAGTTCACAATACGTTTGCCCTGAGCCTCTTCGCGAACAGTAGGCTGGATTGTATCTGTGTTGATAAAACGCACGCGAGCCTCGCTCTCAAGCAAGTCGTAGAGCCAGCAACGAGATGGCATTGGTCCCGTGCAAACCGAGCGGGGCGTGCCAGCCTGGAGAAGCGTCGATGCGTCGTAGTGCCTTTGCTTCAGCGCCTCAATTTTCGGGATGTGAAGTTTTCGCTGGCGAAGCGCTTCGGTACCGCACACTAGTCTCCCTTCGTAGATCAAGGTATTGCTGAGGGTCATTATGTCTTCGCACATGCGGTATTGGTGCTCCAGATTGACGACTGATTCAGGGTGCGTGTCTGAGAGGAGTTTGAACAAACTGACA
Organism: Microcera coccophila; assembly: GCA_024112705.1. Lineage (NCBI taxonomy): Eukaryota > Fungi > Ascomycota > Sordariomycetes > Hypocreales > Nectriaceae > Microcera > Microcera coccophila. The sequence continues at coordinate 21,391 of JAMYIC010002378.1, read as the reverse complement.
TCGAGACCGCCCTCTCGCGCTTCTTCATTCCTTACCACTGGAGGCAGCTGGTTGTGGTCGCCGACAAGGACGAAAGTTTTGGCCATCCTAATAGGCCCAGCACAAATCGGCAGAGTGATTTGCGAGGCCTCATCGACGATACAATAGTCAAAGGATCGCTCATGAAATACTGGATGATTGATACCAAGACAAGTCGTTGCAACAATCGGGGTTCCATGCCATGCGTCCTTGATCTCGTCAAAGGACTTCATCGGCTGGCCCGCCAGAATTGCAAATCCTTGAACTCCGGGATGAACCTTTGCAGGCGCACCGAGACGCAGAATCGGAATTTTATCAGATCGAAGCTTGAGCAAGATATTGTCGACAGCAGTGTGGGTGTGAGACGTGAGCAAAACGCTTTTGCCTTGTGAAGTAAGTGCTCGAATAATATGAGCGATGGTCGTAGTTTTACCAGTTCCAGGCATTCCAAGTACAAGCGCATAGTCCTGGGCACTCATGACCTTCTCGATGGCTCTATGCTGATCCACATTGAGGTTGTCTTGGTCCGAGACGGTGTACTGGGTTGGAGTTGATTTGAACCTAGGGGCAGCAAGGTCAACCACCAAACGGCGTATTTGCCTCGATCCAACAATATCATCCGCCATCATCTGAACCAAGTTGTTTCTCACGGTTGCCATTCCATTGCTGAATTCGTCCTGATCCAACCGATATCGAATTGGCGCTTCTTTGATCTTGCCCTCGGTCTCAATTTGAGAGGCTCCTTCATGAGCGACTTCCATAATGCTGGCGAAGACCTGATTATCAAACTCATCGAAGCCCGGCTGTCTGATTCGAGCATTGTGTAGTCGTCGATCCACAGCCACACTGATTCTTTGCCTCTTGACTGCCGTTACATATCCAATTGCCAAAGCAAAATGTCCCTCCTCATCAGACACGACGATAGGCTCGCCCACTGACAGCTCGGATTCGAGGAATGAGAAGCCGGGTAGATGGTTCCTCTTTACAAAGGTGTAGTGAAAGCGATTGATCCTCGGATTGTGCTTATCAACCGAAGCCGATCCCTCTTCAATGATGACATCTGCAAAACAGCGTGACTTCTTTTCGCGCTCGGAGCTAGTCATTGTCCACAACTCTCTCTTATTTTTCTGGCTTTCCTTTTCTTCCTTAGTCAGTAGATTCTCCCACTTTACGAAGAATTCTTTGTGGTGAGGAGTAAGATGCTTGACAACTTCATCAAATTTTTCGTTCATTCCACTCGACTCTCCGTCTCCATCATCTGCAAGTCGGTGATAAATGAAGCAGGATGTCTTGGCATAACACTTGCCACACATGTGCTTGCTCTTCAACATCGGTGGCAACTGAACGCTTCGTTCCCTGATGTAGCATGCCAGTTGGTTGCGCTGCATGATCATGTGTCGGAGTTCATGTCGAATTGCCGGTATGCGGATGGTTTTTGATGTTTCCATATAGTACAATACACCATAAGCGATGTCGATATCATACCGATCTGACATAAGGAGAGTGTACAGGGCCGTTTGTGCCATGTGATTGCTATTCGCATGCTTGCCGGTCTTGACCTCGAAAGGGACGGTCAGAGTTCGAGATCTGCTTCCATCCTGCATTGCAACCTCTACGGTCGCATCAATGTTACCTTTAAGGCCATACATAGGAGACCAAACATGCTCTTCAACGTCCAATAGCTTGGTGACCGCCATGTTAGCTTTCTTGCCATTTCGATCCTCAACAATCGCATCCGTCTACGAGCTCGTCAATACTAGTTTCCAGGGACGGATGACCACAACGTACCGTTGGCTGCGAGGATACAAACGCACCAGCCCAACAACTCAGTTCCATCATCTTTGACTGAAGATGCTCTCTGGCAGGAGCCATTCCAACCTTAATGGTATACAGATCCTCGACATGCTTTTCGGTGATTTTTTCAATGACCGTAGCCAGATATCTCAAGTCCCACTTGTTGGCAAGCAAAGCTTCCTGAAAGATCTCGTGAAGTATTGTTCCGTATACTAGAGGAGGCGTTGGTTCGCTCGTTGCTTTGACGCGGTCTTGTAGCACGGCTCGACGCATGCAGCCAAAGGAGTCTGCTACCACAGTCGCCGAGATGAGCTGATCAGGGTGGAGAATAAGCAAGTTTTGGGCATCGTCAACGACGCATTGGCCTTTTGTAGTGAACTCCCCAATAACGTGGACGTAAGAGTCTGCGTGAGCGGGCGTATCAAACCACGAGCCCCTGAGCTGGACTGTTCTCATGGTCTTAGTGACGTCGGCCTGAATAAGGAGGATCTGTAAGTAGATTAGCAAACGAACCGTGCATCGAGTATATCAAGTTACCTTCTCCACTCGAATATTTCCACAGTGGTCAGTAAACTCGCTCTCTAGAACTTTTGTCACCAAGTACCGCTGAATGGTCTTCGGTTTACGGCTGTTCTACCTGTTGCTTAGCGGCTGTTGTTCCAACTGGGATCTGTCGGCGTACCTCTGCTGATGGGCCGTTGGATTGCTGTACTGCCTGTGTCGCAGCAAGTTCAACAGCCTCAAAATCAAAGTCTCCGCCGAAAACATCGCCGAACTCATCAAGATCTTCAGGATCGTTTTTTGTTTTCGTGGCAACTGGAAGCCGAGGTTTAGGGGTGGGAGTTTGAGCAGGAGCTTGCGATGCATGTCGTGATTCTACGGCCGTGATGAGGTTTTCTGCTCCATCGAAGATATCATCGTCCAGGTCCTCAAACTCGTCGAGCGCTATTGAATTGGTCGAATCCCCTTCTGCATTAGATTTTATAGCCGACACTGTCGGCTTCGTAGCGGGATCCAGTTGCGTTGTATTTATGCTTGCCTCGAGCTCCATCAACGTGTCGTCGTCGAATTCGTCAAATTCGTCATCTCCATAGTCTGATGAGGGCAGACACTGCAAGCTGCCAGGTTTTTGCAGGCACGGAGATCCAGTATTTGTCGTGTGTAATCGCCTTTTCTTAGGGGAAGGGGAATCGATAGTCAAGTCCACATCGTCGCCGTCACTCTGCCCATGAAGACTACTCGTGACAGTGTCAAGCAACTGTGTGACCAAAGACGACTTAGCCGCAGCTTCCATGTTCCTTATCTCACCAATGCACCGACTTCCCAAGCTCGACTTCTCCACCTTTCTTCTCTTTGGCCATTGCCGTCCGCAACTCACTGCTCTCCGGAGATTTGCTTCACCTTGCCCACTCAATCCTTTGTTCGGCCTTGGTGACGATGAGACCATGAGCTGTGCTAAAGCCGGATTCGAAATGCCTAGCGGCGCATTTAGGTTTTCGGGACCGTTGAGGGAGTAACGATCCCACAAGTCCAACGTGGGATCGGGATGAGGCGACTTCAATGCCTGGGCAAGTTTCCTGACGTTGACCGCAGGGGTTGTCACCGGTTTATCTAGCACGGGTGATGATATAGGAGAAGAACTTCGTGCTCGCTTTCTCCCTTTGCGGAGCATCATAGGTGATAGGGCGGAGATGTAGTGGGCATCTTGCCTGTTATCATCCCATAACAGGGCGTCGTTCGGTGAAGTTCGAGTCTCATCCTCGGTGTCATTGCTTGGTTCAAGTAGGTCTCGCCATGTCAATCGAGTCACGGGAGTGACAGCGCTATCGTCCTTCGTCCCAGTCTTTGGCTCGCTACTCTCGCTATCCTTAGTTGAATCGTCGGGACCGGGTTGGTATTGAAACTTGTTCAACTTATTCTTAGTAGCTTCCGATACAGGTAGCAGAGGTCGAGGTTTCGGGGTCTGAAAGGTAGGATTGCTCTTCGATCGTTGCCACGGCGAACGGTGCTTTTCCATGGTCAGCCGCCACAGATTCGACCCTCCCTTGACAAAACATACCTTTGGCAGCCCGATATGGTCAGAGTATGACTTTTGAAGAGGCATTATACTCAGTGGTCATAGAAAAGCTTGAGTCAATGTTCAGGCTTCATCCATGAGTTCGAGAGCTGAGCTCAAACGATGTATTCAAGGGAATTGGCCACAGGAGCCACACTCAACACGCTCTTGGACGCGTTGGATAGTCCATTAAGGAAGCGCGTCGCGACCATGCCCCACTATGTCAACACGAAATACAAATTGCTCACGTGAGGGATTTCTTATCGATAAAGCTTCCCCGGAATCTTCGACGCATCCCACCACTTGCGTCATTACATGGCGCTACGTCCTATCATCATCCAACCATGGCAGATGCGACGGCTCTGACTTGATCACCCGAACCTCGGACGTTTCCTTCAAGCCTATTTTTTTATGCTCAATCTCTACAGCACTATCTACTCGGCTCAATCACCATGAACTCCCCATCACACGGGGGCCCGAGTGGCAATCCCGAGACCACGCCTGCGAATTTCAGGAATAAAATGGACCAATGGCGTCAACAAGCCTTAGCCGAACGGCAGGACTACGAGCCTCGCGTCCGACAGCAAATACAGTCACAATTCCAGGAGTACTATCCCCCTTGGTACGTCTCCATGGTCGGCTTCAAGCGAGACTGGAACCTTCTCGTTGCCCAGTCCCGCATTTCGGGCTTTGCGGCTACGCTGGGGCGAGAGTTTGACGATGAGGAAACCAAGGCCATTACCGAGCATACTCTCAGCAACATTCATTCTAATGCAACATGGAAATGGGGCACTGTCGGTTTGGCGGCATACATGACTTATCGCGGACGAAACACTTGGCAGTTCCCCTTCTACAGACCCAAGCTGGGCGGGAGGTTCAACCCCGATGTCGCAAACAGCATATTCTCAAACAAGAAAATTCGAGGATTTTACCCGCATCTTATCTGGCACACGATGCGCTTCACCGCATACGTTGCCGTGACCATGTTAATGGTCGAGCCTGTCATTCGCGCCGTCAATCATATCCTGACTGAGCAAAGGATGATGAAGGATCCCCGCCTTGAGCAATTCACTAAGGATGCCAATTCACGGGTTGAGGAAGTGATGAGGAGGGGCCCTCCAATCCAACATCATCCCAGACAAGACAGTTCCGATAGTGATTATCAAGATACGTTCGGCCAAAAAGAGCAGGACGGTGCTCAACAATCCCAAGCACCTGCCCCAACCGCTGGATCAACAAACCCTTGGTTTAACAGGCCCAAGGCTCAACCCTCGCAACAACCCGACCGAAATGACGATTGGAGCGTCATCGACGACGACGATGCCTCACCTATTGCCTCTTCGAGAACCAGCTCCCCCAGCCTTAGCTCCGGTGGCTCTGCTTGGGATCGCCTCCGCCAACAATCGCAACCCAGTCCTCAGCAGCCTGAACGTCAATCTCGTGGCAGTTGGGACAGTGCTTCAAAGCCTGAGGACGCATGGGGCCGACAGGTTGCACGAGAAACACCCTCATACGGTGGTACAGATGAGGCTAAGGCTGTGGCGAAAGATCAAGCAACTGCGCAGGCGGAGTTCGACAGGTTGCTTGAGCGGGAAAGGAGGGGGGCGGATCAGGACAATTCATGGGGGAGGAGGCAGGACTGATGAGAGCAGCTGAAGCAGCGATCTCCTCTCCATCGAGCAGAAGAGGTTATTTGTCTTGTATATGTATAGCACAGCACCAAGAAACCTTCCAGGTCATCTCTACAATCTCAGTGTGATGAAACCACAATAATAATCTTATACCTGGATTCAAATTCCAATGGAAACAGTTTGAAACCCTTGAAAGTATGCTGTATTCTTCACCACCGTCGACATTACATCCACCATCTCAACAGTATACCAATAACCAATCTCTCAGGATCTGCCCGTTGTCTGTTCTCATCTTTTTAAGCCTTGGGTGTATCCTCCACATCTATGGGCTCTACGGCATCACCCTTCTTCTCCATGGTTGTTTCCAAGATACTCTCACCAGCAGTATTGGCTACAAGAGTCTTCTGCTCAGTTGGATGTTCTGGTTTCTTAAAACTTTCCGCGGCGTCATCGTGCTCATGCAAACTGCTTGTGACAGTGTCAAGCAACTGTGTGGCCAAAGACGGCTTTTCAGACTTGGGAGGTTCTTCTGGAGCAGGGACCTCCTCTGCCTGCTCGACTGGGGCCTCAGTCTTCTTAGACTCTGTTGAAATATGAGGTTCCCGTGTCTGCTCCGCCTTCTCCTCAGACTCTTCGGACTCCTCCGCTTTTTCGCTGCCGACTGCGATCTCGCCCTGTTCGGGGTCGATAGACCAAAACGTCTGTGGTGAGCAGAAGCTCAAACTTGGCACTGTAGCCTTAGAAGTCTGAGGATCTGCAGCCGGGCTCTTAGCCGGAGCACGTCGTTGCGGGCCACGAGCACGGCCCTTCCGGGCATCTGCAAGCGGCGCCTTCTCCTTCTCCTCCGCAAGATCCTCCGCCGGCGACGGCTCCTCCTTCTTGGGCGCCTGAGGTCCCAGCTGAAGGCGCTTGTTAAGGTCGCTCATAAAGCCAGCCTGGAGCGCCGCAATCTTACTGCCAACGGGACGACTCGGCACGGGAGGTTTAGGCTTAGAGAATTCGCCATCTTTCGAGTCACCCGACGAACTCTTAGTAGGCCTGGGAGGAATCTGAGGTTTGGGTTTATCCGAGACCGGCGGTCGTGGCTTGACAGCCTCATCGCTGGGAGTCTGTTTAGGTTTGGGACGCTCAGGAATCGCGGGTGATTCTGAAGTCTCGGGAGACTGGTTGGACGGCCGAGCAGGAACTTCAGGCTTGGACTCTTCCTGCGCCGCTGGCGAAAGAGTCGTCTCATACACATGGCTCTCAGGAACATCCTCCCACACATCCTTACTAGGGAATCGCTTTCCGACACCAGGCCTCTTCTCTTGCAGATGAGATCGGCCAGACCAGATTGGCTTCTCATGCTGCTGCGCGCGGGGCAAGTAGGTAGGGGCATGACCCCTGACCTCGCGCTCGGCTAATTCCTCTTGCTGCTGGGCAAATAGATGAGCAGGAGTCTGGGGACGCTCTTTGGCGCTCGAAGACTTTCTTCGGTTCTGGTCTGTAACATCAGGCGTCGAGACCTCAGTAGTGTAGTGCACACTGTTGGGAGCATCTTCCCAAATATCCTTGCTGGGGAAGTGATGTCGAGCCTTCTTCTCGTCTGCCAGTCGTGCCTTTTCCTTCTCCTTCTCCTTCTTGGCCTCATCAGAGAAGAGAGGCTCATACTCTTCCACATCGTCCAGGGGTGTAGGCTCAAACTCCTGCGACTGATTGTTGTGATACAAGCTCGTAGGACGGCTGTTGGACCGGCTCACAGGCCGGCTTGATGGTCGACTTGATGGGTTCTCCATTTCATTGGCACTGCCGCGACGTTCGGGTGGGGGGTGAACAGCAGGCTGCTGGACGTAAGGGCTGCCATGTTTGCCAACCTCGTCAGAGGCAAGAATAGGAGCATTGTAGCCGTGCTCTTCCTCATCAGCAGTATTCTCACCGCCACCATAGGAACGGTACTCTGGATGCTCGGGATCGTCAACATGAATGGTCTTCTCACCGTCCGGACCTGTGATTTCGGACTTGAAGGATTGGGCCTCTTGGGCTGGTGGCTTGGGCGAGGTAATGCGAGCATACTCCTCGCTCGCGTGGAAAGCGACTTCATCAGTAGGGGCAGCATGGTAGTCTACCTCGGTTCCTACGTGGTATTCAGATTAGCGAGGATCTGCCATGACGTAGACAATCAAAACTCACCCATGCCGCGGCTAGCCGATTCCCTAACCAGCTTGTTCAAATCATTGCTGCTCATGGCAAAATCGTTCTGACGGTCGTGAATAGGAGTCTTATGCTCGCGTTCCAGCAATTCGGGATGCTTCTCGTAGTATGCTTTATCAAGCTTGTCTTGGGGCGCCACACCATGGCCGTGGAGACCATAGCTGCCAGGAGGTCCACCCCGAGAGCTATGCTTGCGACTATGATGCCTCTTGTGCTCTTCTGAGCCAGGCGCGGGGGACGGAGCCTGAACATCGCCTAAATAAGGGTTCATGGGCACTCGCTGTCCGATTTCGGGAATACCCTCGTCCTCGAACTCGGGGCGACCCTCGCTGCCTTGAGAGAAGCTCGTACTAGGCTTCTTCTTGATGCCGTCTCGAGAGGCAGCGCGCTTTTCGGTGCTAGGGCGTCCTATTCCAAAGGCAGCTGCCTTATCGGAATCGGTTCGGGTGACCGTCTGGACTCGCTGCTTGGCACTCTGAGCAGGTAGAGAAGGTTTTGGGGCGTGGAGTTTCAGATCATTGGCGACAGTTCGGGTCTGCTCCGGGTCCGCAGGTGTGGATTCTTCCTCTTGCTCGTCAACCTTGAGCTCGTGGGTCACGGCACTGTATTCAACGCCTTCCTCGCCGACGCCGGGCATGGGGACGCTGCCGGAACGATCGACGGGATCGTGCGTGTGCTCCTGGTAGGCATTGCCGGGACTGAAGCGGAGGGACCTGGGGCTCTTCGGGGGGATGCCCTCGTGGAGAGGTGAGGGAGCGAAGCGGTCGGGATTCGGAGATATCGAACGATCGAATCGCTTGGTCATGGGACGAGGAGGGATCTTGGGAGCAGACCCAGCAGGCTCGCTGTCCTGGGTCTTAGAGGGGCGGGGCGGAATGACGGGCGGTTGCGACATGGCGGTGGCTGTCATCGTGTGTAGCTGAGCACAAGGCGTTTGAAATGAAATAAAAAAAGTTCGAAGATGAAAATGTACAACTAACGGCGGCGGAGGGGAGAGAAGAAGGGTCGCTTTTCTTGTACAAGGGGGAGACTAAAGGGCACCAAGAGTCAGCGGTTGATTACTGGTCGGCAACCACACAGAGTTTTGACGATGTGCTAGAACCAGTCCATTGAGCTTCCAGAACCTTGAACTCAACGATAACCCAGCGGAAATTAGCGGTTGAGGATGAATCCAGCCCAACAGCGGAAATAGATGGCCAATTGCTGTTTGATCATGACTATTCCCATCGCCGCTGCTCTGCTTATCGCGGGCGGTCCTGGTGTTATCAAGATAAACGTAGCGGATCCATGATGGCGCACACTGCGCCCGTCCGGCAGACACACACACCAAAGTCACAGTCTCAGAGAAGTTGGGTCCAGGACTTACTAATAGGATTGAGGTGATTGGTATGGAATACCGGTCCCTGGGCGACGGCTGGTTATTGTGTCATGTACCTGCACACCAGAAGCGATGTCCTGGAGATATGGAGCTTTGGATCTCGGTTTAAGAGAGCTACTAGGATAAGGGATAAGAAGGTGTCGGGGAAAGACGCCAATTACTTATATACATATATCCCCAACGCAAGTCCCACGCCGCAGTGCTTGTCCAGGTGACGTTCGGTGACCTTGGTCTTCGTCAGAGCCCGCGAAAACAGGGATCGAGAGCCATGACATGGCCCGCCCGCCGTGGTTGCTCCATGCGCCAGTGGAGACGGCCCTGTGCCTTACAGTGTGAGTGGGCGACGGCGCGGGATTTAACACGGTGGCTAGCGAGAGTATTCCATGTCTTGGAGCCCGTCTCTTATCTGGCGTTGCAACCCTGAACTGGTAACTCAACGGGATCGTCGAGGTTATTGCTAGAATGCTGGTCCTATGCAAATCTTGTCCGGATTCGGCAATCCGGAATTGACTGTTTGTCTGGCGAAAACTTCTACTCTCTCCTCAGCTGAGACGCAGTTCTAACCGAATATATGTCTCAAACACAGTGCATCACCCCGCATAAGCCCACCATCAGAGCCCCTGACGAAACGGAGACACAGGCACAACACAGACTACAACACCTTTTCTTTGGTGGGTGGGTATGGGAATGCATCTAGGCCGCATCTAGCTTTCGCATAGTCCGGAAACTTTTGTCGATTCCAGAACAATCACGGATGAAAAGGCGGTCTGTCACATATCCTTTTTTTTTTTTATCATGAAGAGGCACATGACTGAAGACATCATCAATGAAGTCCTGAAATGTACCATGACCGCAGGTCGATCCTTTAGACTCTTGCACCGTCCCCATCATGCTTTAGCTCGACAGCAAGCTCCCCACCGATCGATGCTCCTCCGATGGGCTATGGGCAGCCAGATAATGACGCTTACTCGCCGCTGTGCTACTGGCCAGTCGAGCGAGGAACTGCATGGTCATGGCCTGACGAGGTACTGTACAACCTAGTGAAGTACCGTCAAACCTCTTCTCTGAATACCCGCTCCTCCCACCCCTCATTGCGCATTCGCGAAAACTCTTTCTGCTTCAACCCCTGAACGGTCCTCGACCAGATGCATCCATTTCAGTCGAATTGCATCCATCCCCTCTCGCTACCGTGATTGCTGGAAAGGGGACCACATGATGCCACCACGAAGAAAGCTCCAACCCTCGCAGGATTCGCTGTTCGTCGACGACATGGTGTTATGACGCCATCCCATCCGTCCAGAACAGAGCTCCAGTGATTTGGGGAAGGGTTCTCGTTCAAGGGGCCCAGGCAACCCCTCCCGGAAAGCATTTTCAGAGGGTAATTCCCAAGTGTAATTCCCAAATGTAATTCGATGCACCTCCGCCTGCATCCCCTGCCAATAAATCCTCGTTCATTCCAGACTGGTTTCCCTTGGAACCTCGGCCAAGTCATGACTAGTCCCCTTGGATCTCTAGACCTTGCTCGAGCTCTCCACAACTGGCGACTTCAAAGCTGTGCCCGGCCCCTGGGTCTTTGCTTGGAGAATTCTCAGTGCATCACGAGGCGTAACATGGCCTTTTGGCCGCATCGTCCAATTGTCCAATTGTCTCGTGCTTGACGCCGCCAGATGGCCATTTCTGGCCTACTGCGTCTAGACCGTCATTTGATCCCCGCCTACCAGTCTCCAGTGTACTAAAAAAAAGGTGAGAACGTTCAGTACTGTACGGACCCGGCAAGCCGTTCCGGGAACCCTCCGGCTTTGCCTACCGGTCTGCGCAATCCACTCCGTCGCCGTAGAGGGGCGTCTAGTCCAGCCGAGAAAGGTTCCAACAAACTAACACAAGGCTATTACAGCAATCAAGTCAGCTCGTCCTTGAAAGCATATGCACTTATACCAACAAACAGTCCAACGCTCATCATCCAAGCGCTCCTTCTCCAAAATGAAAAGAGGGGGATAGGGGGAGAAAAAACAGAATCAATATAGTAACTACTGAAATCATACGCAAGCCGTCCCTCTTTCCAGACGCCGAGTCCCTGTCCGGGTATACATGCCATTGCCCTGGAGCAGAGGCCATAATCATTGACATAAGAAGCTGCCCGATCCAAAGGCATCCTCCTGCAACATTGCCCCCTCTTTCTGTCTCTTCTTTTCTTCCGCAACTTTGTGTCCATAGCTTCCTTCGAATTTGCTTCGTCATCAATCGTTGCTCTATAATCACTACAATCGCGCCGCGAATACACAGTTTACACAATCATCTGTGCAACGCCCTGTCCACCCAGCGTCTTACTGCCGACAAAGTCCTGGCCCTTTATGGCAGCCAAGAGGTAGCAGATGCCCGTCAACGCCAGGAAGACGCCGGCCGCGATGAGGCTAGTTTTTGGACCGAGGCAGCTGAGAAACTGAATGAGAGCCATCACGCCATATGCAGCTGCGCGGAGGTAGTTCGTCGAAATCCTACGGATAAGCGTGTCGAACTTGGCGGATGTAGGGCAGATTCGAAGGAGGAGAGGAACCTCGACGAAGAGAATAATGAAGGCCGACATGCTATTTCCCATGGTCAGCGGTTGTTTTCCGGCATATCAAGTACAGGGCTGGAGACGTACATGGCAAGTGCGCAGAAGACAATTGTCAGCGGGTGGAACGTAAAGATGTTCGCGATTCCGACCGCAAGACAGACGATCATGGACAGAATTCCGAACCTATACAAATTTCCGGTCAGTTTGGTTCTCTGATGGCATCCGCGCTGCCGCCGCTGAGTGATTGTCGAGCTTATTCAACGGGCGATAGGATTCCGCAGCTTAAGGAGCTTCCAGGGATCCAATTCGTAAATGATGGGCTTACCATTGTCCATAGATGCCTATCGCTAGAGTTAGTAACCGCATCTGAATCCCGCATCCACTCCGCTAATGACATACTGAAGTTTCTGGTCTGGAACTCCTCCTTGAGCGTCATGTTGACGGCTTACGTTGAGCTTCGGTGCTGTACGAAAGGGGTTCCGAGCGTCGGCTAGGGAGCTTCGAGCACAATATCCAGCGTAGCGTATTGGGTCTCGGTGAGTGGCAGGGTATGTTTCTGGCGTAAAATCGATGTCGTGAGGTATCGTGGTTGCGCAGGCGATGATGTCGGATTCAAGATGCAAGCTCTCTTCCCTGGGAAATGATCACGTAGCCTCTTCCCTAAGAGAGGCGCAGGGCTGGCGAGAGCGAGCACGAATACGGGATGCTGATTGGACAGGCCGTAAATATTTTTGGGGGACCTAGTCCCTGAGGCGACGGGCTTACAGGGGGCGGGGAGCGCTGCAGATGGAACCGCCGAATTTCTGGTGAGACGGACTCGAGACACCTCATATGAGTCGAGATTGATGAGTCTAGTGGGCGATTAATCATGCCAAAATTCGAGCAATTTGAGTCCGAGGGAGAATCTTGAACCTGGAAGGCAGCGAGATACTTGGTCTCGCGCGTTCAGAGTCTCTCTTATACCTCGCTATGGGGTAAGCCTACCAGGCAGCTCTTTTTCGTTTTCAACAGCGTGACGTATCGTAAATACGCGGCTGCCAAGCACCGATGTCAGATTTTGAGCAAAGAGCTTGCATGCTTCGCCATCACCACATTCACTCTACCCTATACCTACCTGTAGGCAAAGCAACTGCTTTTGCGGTTATCGATAAACGGCCCGGCTATCCCTGAATTATTCGAGGGTATCTGAGACATTGCTGCACATTGTTTGTTAGTAATGGCTTCGGCACTGACAAAGCAACCATGCAGGAGATGCCGCAGTCTTCCGACTGGACGTGTGGGGTGGGATCGTCGAGAAACCGCTCGGGGAGCTCAGTTTAAGCTTAATAGGGCCATCCTCGAAACGTCGTCACTTGCAAGTGAGTGGCACGCAGCGAGTTGATTGATTCGCGTGGCCCTACGGTTTCTCTGCTCCTCCCCGACACATCCGTACCATCAACAGGCCTCGCGTCTTGGTCAGAATATAGTCCCCAATGTCTTTCGCCACCATCTCCATCGACGTTGCGGACGCCGCACTTATTAATCCTGGTCAATGCCCGAAGTGTTGGGAGCATGTGTGGAGTTGGTGATTAGTCGTTGCACTTAATAACTCCCCAAGGTAACTGCCCTACCTGATCTCGACCACAACGACAATTACATCACTCTCCAGACCTTGTTGTCCCCCCGGACATATCTGACATCTGCATACCCCGTCTTTGATCCTCAAAAATTGGGGCCTCTACGACTGGAAGACTATCAGAATAAACGGAAAGCATCGCGGCCTGAACTAGGTTCATCAGACCACCTTCTCCACACCGCTGAGGAGCTGCCCCAACCGAGACGCTGATCAAAGAGGTTCTCGGTAGACGTGCCAACGCACAACGCGCAGCATGACGTTCACAGTCCTCTCAGACGACCAGGTCAACCTCGTCCTGGAGAATCTAAGCCTCGATGAGTTGGACGGTTTTCGACATACCCTGGCATCGGCTCTCCATGAGTTCTCGACCGATACCAAGGATTCGTTCCAACAACCCCACCGCATAAGCACCTTCCATGGCGACACACAAGCTACAACCTTGTATATGCCAGCATGTGGTCCTCCTGGCATGGGATGCAAAGGTGAGGACATCTGGGCTTACGCCATCTCCGACTAGCTGTGAAGTGCTTGGCGAGCTCCTTACCGAATACTCGGTGAGCTTATACTGACCCTGAGCAGTCATATCTCTCACAGGCGAATCGGCAGCAAGGGACCCCGACGTCAAAGCCATAGCTCCTACAGGCGTCGTCAACCTCTTTAATCCCGATGGCACGCCTGTCGGTCTTGTCCACGCTAGCACGCTCACGGCGTTCCGCACTGCCCTTGCCTCAGCCTGCCTTCTCTTTCGCCGTGCCAGAGTTCAGACCGTCACCGTCTTCGGTAGCGGCCTGCAAGCTTACTGGCACGTGCGCCTTGCGCTGATGATGCGTGGCAGCACTATCAAGCACGTCAACGTGATCAATCGAAGCTTCTCTAGCAATGCTGCTGGCCTGTTGAAGAAGTTTACCGTCATTCCAAACGACGTGAAAGAGCGCGAGGGCTGGAGCCATACTAAGTTTGGTCTACTCACGCCGACGTTCCATGAATATGAGAGGTTACAGAAGGAGCATATTCGCGATGCCGATGTCATCTACTGTTGTACGCCGTCTGAGGTTGATCTGTTTGATGCGGCCATCTTGACATCCCACGAGGGACGGAAGAAAGGTAGGCTAGTCGTTGCAGTGGGAAGTTATACACCGAAGATGAGGGAATTGCCCGAGGGGTTACTTTTGCAGGCTGTCAAGACGCAAGAAAAACATCGGCATTTCCACAAGCATGCTATTGATGGGGGGGCTATCATCGTAGATACGCTCGAAGGCGTCCTCAAAGAAGCCGGCGAGATTATCTCTGCCAGAATCGGCCCCAACCAACTCGTCGAGTAAGTACTCTCCTCGAATATTTAGCCGCAGTCGAGAGGCATGCTGACATGTCCTAGACTTGGTGAACTGGTGATGCTGCATCGCCTCTCCATCGAGGAATCCGAGTCCGATATCGCCAGCAGTCAGGCTTCCATCGGATCAGATGTCGAGAAGCTGGACATCAATGACCGGACACCCTCCATGTCCAACGTTTACAAGGAGGGCAGCAATAGCCGACCTGCCAGCCCGACCAGCTCTCAAGGGTCGGACTCGAAAAAGCACAGCTTTCCCTTTCATCGCCGGAAGGGCTCCGGCAGCTCGACGGAATCAGAAAAGAAGAAGGAGGACTCGTTGGCGCGGTGGCTAAGGGATGGAACGGTAATCTACAAGAGCGTGGGGTTGGGGTTGATGGACCTTGTGGTGGGCATGCATTTGGTGGAGGTTGCAAGGGAGAAGGGCATTGGCACTGAGATCAAAGACTTCTAACCTCATTATGATGATAGTTGAAGAGCTCAAGCTCTCACGATTTAATTACAAGGTCACTTGAAGACACCTTACAGAGCAATTGAGTTGACGACCGAGGACGTTGGATATATGATGCTAATAATATTTCTGACATCAAAAAACCTAGATATTCATACAAAAGTCAAACCCATAAGATTTGCGCTTCTTACTCGGCAACCCAAACAGCACTCATACCCATGCCAGTGCCTATGCACATGGAAGTGTTGCCGACCTTCTTTCCCGTCCTCTTGAGCTCATACAGCAGAGTAGAAACCTGTCGGGCGCCAGTGCAACCTAGGGGGTGACCGAAAGCGATGGCGCCACCCTTGGGGTTGATCTTGTCATGGGGGATACCGAGCTCGTTCGCGGACCACAAGCACTGGCTGGCGAAGGCTTCGTTGATCTCGAAGATGTCGACGTCATCCTTGGAGATGCCGGCGAGGTCGAGGGCCTTGGGGATGGCCTTCCAGGGACCCTGACCCATGAGGAGGGGCTTGACGCCTACAATTGATGCGCAGACGTACTTGCCGATGATCTTCTGGCCGAGTTTCTCGGCGGTCGATCGTCGCATGAGCAGCACGGCGGCAGCGCCGTCGGAGATTTGGCTAGCGTTACCGGCGTGGATGCTACCATCCTTGGCGAAAGCAGGCTTGATCTTGCCCAATGACTCGGCGGTGATGCCGGGTCGGACACCATCGTCCTTGGAAATGGTAACCTCCTTGGTGTTGCCCTCCTTATCCTCGACCTTGACGGTCAGAGGAGCAATCTCCTCGTCGAAGAGACCCTCTGCCTGGGCCTTGAGGGCCTTCTGGTATGATGAGGCGGCGAAAGCGTCCTGGGAGGTACGGGAGATCTTGAGGTCCTTGGCCATGTCTTCCGACAAGACACCCATGGGTACCTTGCAGCTGGCGGCTTCGGGGTGGCTCTCAAGGAGATCTGAAAACTCGGTGACGGCGCCGGGGCCGTATTGTGTGCTCATGCTCTCGACACCAGCGCCGATACCAACATCGATCATACCGGCCTTGATTTGGTTGGCGACATCCACACACGCCTGGAGACCAGACGAGCACTGTCGGTTCAACGTCCGCACGGCAGTCGACTCTGGGAAACCAGCCACCAAGCTGGCCGCGCGCATCTCGGTAGCACCGCCGCCGGGGGCGAGAACGGTACCGACGCAGACATCCTCGACGAGAGCAGGGTTGATCTTGGATCGGTCGATGATGGCCTTGAAGATACCGGCCATGATGTCTGCGGCCTGGGTGTCCTTGAAGCCTCCCTTTCCTCCCTTTGTGAAAGCGCTTCGGCAGCATGCGGTGACGACGACCTGTAGAGCGTTGTCTGTTTAGCTCGAATCTTTTCACGGAGCATGGGTGGAGGCTCTTACATCATCAGCGTGCTTCTCCAGGATCTTGGCGCGCCCGCCAGCGGTCGGGTTGCCAGAGATCTGGCCTCCGATCTGAGAAATTCGGTCAATAGCTGAGCGGAAGTTAGCGATCGAGTCTCCCATGTCCATGTCAACAGGTTGAACATACCACCCATATTGTCGGTTTAGAGCGTTTACTTGGCAGAGAGCAAGGAGGGGCGGTGATGGGAATGTGAAGATGGAAATGATCGGTCCAAGAGCAAATATTGGCAGAGAGACAAGATTTATAATGTCTAGGAAACCTCGGAAGTTTGGGGATCAAAGAGGAGAAAGTTCGTGTCTAGTAAGACTTACGGAGGATGACAGTGATGTCAGGTGGGATCCTCGGCCGAGGCATCTGGCCGCCCGGGGCTTGGCCCGTTAGCGGCTTTTCTTTTTTTTTTAGCGGCTTTCACATGACAGTTTCCCCAGCTTCCGGCGCTAGTGGGGTGGGTTTTCCCCAAATCTCCGCGCCTCCGCACTGCAGGGTAGCTCCATCCGTCTCCGTCTCGCTGCGTAGTATGTCGTTCACATGGGAATCTTGCCAAGATCGAGGCTTTTTAGTGACGGTAAATGTGCACGTGGAAGGACAGAAGTTGTTTAGCATGGTATAGTAACCGTTGGGATGGACGAAAGAAAGCCGAGAATTGATACCACCCGATCGTGACAACCGTGACCTATGTATGTGCCCCTAGTCAGAAATCCCTCTACTTGAGCGAAAAGAGTGCTGTGGTCCCCCCTATCTCACAAATCCGCATACTACAAATACAAGACTCTCCACTACCTTGCACACACGCCTACACCTTGTCATCCTCCTTCGCGCTAAACATGAGCACCGAGCTAGTACAGTAACTCGAGAGAACGAGACAAAAACGTATGGTTAACCTTCAACCCCAAGGTTGCGGGGCTGATAGATAGGCACCTGAGCCGGAAGGCGCGAAGCACTCGCTTGGCTCAGACAGCGGCTGAGAAACACCACTTCCATCTCCAAAGGCCGACAGGTATTGACTGGTCGAAGGAGTCGTCGCCTCGGCCGAGGTGGTCCCGTAACTGGGGTTGGAGAGCGCCAGTGCTGGAAGGGACTGGACGTACTCCTCAGCACCTATGCGACATCATCAGTCTGCGTGTCGGTAACCCTCACTGTTAATCAAACTAGGTTAGATGTGATGCTAACTTACCTTCGGTGACCGTGATCAATCCAATCTTCATTAAGGCATCGCTGCCGAGGAAAATCTGGACGTTATCCGACAAATGGACAAGTTGAGGCTCGAGTCGCGTGGTGTCCATGACGGACCCGATGTATTTCACAACCTCGAGCTTACAGTACCTGCTGGGCTGTTTCATACCTCTCGGCGTCCCCTGAGGCCTCCTTTTCACCCTTGGGATAGGGTGATCCAGCCGATGCTCTCTGGCAAAATCGATGTCTACAAACGTGTAGGGCTTCTCGAGGGAGCATAGCGCAGAGCACATTATCTCTGGTTCGCCGCGCTCCCTCGTAATGGGAATCTGTATGACCTGGCCTTCCGTCACTAGCGGTGTTGTCAAGGTCTGCGGACGACTGGGCGATGCCAAGCGCCCCTGAGGTCGCCGAGTGCTAACATCGGTTGGGCGACGTGGTAGAGGGGCATTGCTCGGCAACCTGGAGTTTGATGTAGCAGTTGAAGGCCTTCGATACTCAGGATATGCAAATCTGGCGGCTGTGTGTCGCGATGGTGTGTTGCCGAGTGAGGTCGAATATCCGCGAAGCCGCAAAGGCGACGGATCATTTCCCTGTGCGCCGCGAGTAAAGTTGTATTGTGGAGATAGGTTGGATGCCCCCTGATTGGAGTTGAGTAGCTGGGGTTGCATCAAAGTATTAATCTGAGAGGATGGGCTGGCTTCAGGCCACGGGCTGCTGGGTTGCGGCGAGTTGCCGAAGCTCATCTGGGGGTCTCGGCCGCTGTCCCACGCTGCCGAACTTGGCTGCTGCTCAACCATGAGGTAGTTGTCGTCATGACTTGGTCCTGAAGTCTGAACACCTGAATCCGAATTCGACCCGAGCGGGAAAAGTTCAGGGGAAGCCATGTCGAGCGAATGTGTCCACGAGGGAACTTGAAGCTCCGAGGAATTCAGCGAAGATCGAGGCGTATTTTCGGCCATACTAGCATCGCCAACCCCAATGAATTCGAGATATTAGTGGTTGAAAATCCTTCTCTGGGTTGCTGGTTTCCGGTCGAGTGCTCGTGTCTTCGTGCGTGGCTCTTGTTTCTCGTAAGACTGCCTATAGGTACGCAGGTCAGCTACTGCATTTGCAAAGGGTTCAGCTGACACAAGCCTACAATGGAACCGACGGCTTTAACCTTTGGGAATGTAGGTGAGGTCAGAGAACACCAAAGTTCGGACTTTCACTTCTGTAACGTGAAGTGCTCGAGTATGGTCTTCGCGTCATCCCTTACACGGTCTTCTTAAGCAACCGGCAATTGATGGGACATCCGATCAAAGCTCAGCCCGCCTAAGAAGGAGGCAGAGATAGCCGTGACTATTAATGACGACGAGCGTCACTGCTGGGTAACAACACCATGACCTAGCGCATAGCGGTGTGAATGTCGCTCGTCGCTGCCTCGTCGCGACTTGGAACTGCCAGCTCACCGACAGGGAAGTGGAATAGACGATAGGAAGGAAATTCCACTTGATTGTAGGTAGAGGGGCCTCGCTCGAATTCGCCTTACGAGTGTACAGCCTCGATGATACAGCAAAGGATCGTTCTGGGTGATCTCTGGGCTAGAGACTCGGGATATCTCCTCTTCTTTCTTCCCCTCTCGCTTGCGCATCATGCTTGATTGGACAAGAAGGGATAAGATCGGGCTGAGCAGTTGAGGAGATAACGATCAAGGGTCCTCCCGGAGCCTCATCGAGATACTCGGGCGCGAGATGCCTCGCAGGATGGGATTGTTGCCTTGGAACAAACAAAACAAAGAGAGGGGGGGCCCCCCCACAAAGGAGTCAGCTGAGGATAGGTCGTGTGGATTAAATTACAAACTCGTGTCGAAATTCCATTACCCGGGCGAAGCCCATCGCTATACATTCCCCCCCCAGCCTCTGCATATAGCCTAACTGCCTTTTCGCCCGACTGATGTGGGTGGCGCTGGAACTATTGATGCAGGCGACTTTTGACTGCATGAGACCCCCGAAAGCCTCATTTATCGCTCGTAATTGAAACGGGCTGTGATCATGCAGGTCTCTCAAAGCTTGCAACGCATCGCATCGGCTACTACTCTTCGGCGAATATTTTGATAGTCCAGGATAGGAACTTGTTGCTTCGATCACCGTCCGAAGAGCCTCATGGTCTTGGTTTTCGTCTTAAAAAGGCTCATCCTCTTCACGCTTTGCTCAGTGGAATGGTATCCTGCATCTGGACTTCCCTCACACTGACATTTCTTGAGTGGATTCTATCCATTATGAGGGCATCTTTCGCACCTCTTCTCAACTGCGGTATGTTGATTTGCTAGCATCACATCAATGATAGTCTTCTTGACATTACCTCAGGGCCCAATGGCAACCTCTATTGATCGGCCGCTGAAGCCTCATATTCAAGATTACCGAATCTTCGATGCGGTAAAAAAGCAAGTCATTCTTCTGAGATATGGCTTTGCAAGCATGACATCCCAAGACCCGGCACATCAATTCGCATTCGTCTGCTATGCGACTCTACAAAAGCCTTTCCTTGGCCCCCGCAAGAAGCCGGAGATTATGTTCTCGAGCCATTGCTCCGGCGACCTCAACGCGTTTCTGAGGCCGAGGGCACCCAAGGATTCAAGTGTTGTGCCGAACAAGGCTTTCTTTCCGAGTAGAGAATGCCATAACGGTACGTTGACTCGGAGATGCAGATCCAAACACGGCATTTCCTCATCCAAGCCCCTTTCTCGGGCGGAGGCTTTCGGGCAATCTCTGAGAGGAGGCTGGAAGCGCAGACGTAGGAGATTGGCGTCTGCGCTGACGAGGAAACCGGGTTTGACATGGAACGCGAAGACTAAGGATAACGACTCGGCCAGTCTGGCAGAGGACACCAAAGCCACTCTATCGGAACCACACAACTCGGATGCGGCCATCATATCAAGCCCACCAAATCCTATCCCATCCATCGTGATATCTGAAGAAACAACATATATCGATTCTCAACCGCACATTGGCCCTCAGGTGGAACACCGTACCAAGTTGATGCCAGAGCTTAGGCAAAGTAAGACGGAAGCGTGGGAGGTGTCTTCGAAATTTGGAGAGCTTAACATCTCTGACGAAGCTTACTTGGACGCTGCACTCCCTTATGATAACGCAGATATGGAAGCCTGCGGTAGGGAGACCGTCTGCGTGCCCGACATTGAGTCATCAGACGAAAGCGACGAAGAGGATGACTCCTATTGGGAGTGGGATCTCGCACGCGAGCAGTTTCGACATTGGGACGAGGAAAGACAGAAATATATCTACTGTCCGGACGAATTCGACTAAAAGCTTGCACCATAGATCTCTCTCTCTCTCTCTCTCTCTCTCCTTTGTCACCTTCCTTTCTCTGCTCTTCCGAAACACGGACTTGAAGCTTCTTGAGCATCGCTGCTCGGATATCACCTCAGACAACGAATTTTGGGCTTGGAATTTGCTGAATATTACTAGACCTGGAGAATCCAATTTGAAATACACAAGGCGGGCAACTTGGCTTTAATTAATGTGGCTTTTGAAACACTTCGGGACCGGGGCCTCGGACAACATAGAATGTATCACTTCCGTTTAATTTTGTATCTACACTCATTTGAATAGCTAACATCGCACTTGGTGTTATATGCTCACACACTTTTGCCATCGTCGGCCATGTCTACTCCAAGATACCCTGTTGTGCTCAATCTCATTCCCTGACAAAAGGCTAAAATGATTCCGATCTGGGTCTCTTAGACTGTGGCTGGCCAAAAAAAAAAAAAAA
>JAMYIC010002375.1:55576-71037 GCA_024112705.1 Microcera coccophila | reverse complement strand
ATCTGCAACATTTTCATTCTCAACATGGTCCTTCATCCAGAAGTCCAACAGAAAGCTCGTAGACAGCTGGACTCACTTATCGGGCTCGAAGGCTCCAAGTATTAGCGGATATAGCCTCTCTCCCATGCATTAAACACATAGTGCACGAGGTCTACCGGCACTTCACAGTCGTTTTTGAAATACCTCCCATCAACTTGGATACAAGGCTAAATCCTTGCAGGCAGTCACCCTTGGCGCCACTAGGTAGGTTTTCCTTCACCTTGTCCCCGTCGTTAGTGTTGCTTCTGATGCGGGAACTCTAACAAGGGATCCCTCACAAGTCCCTTCGGGATGACGTATATCACAGCATACTCGTTCCCAAAGGTGAGTTGGGTTTCCACGGTCTTAGTCTACTAAGGCAGTCCAGCTGGAAGCAGTAACCTTGAACGTATGATAATCAAGACTCCCATGTTTCGATTTCCCGTCTAATGAGCTCCCAGCTCCGTTATCTACGCCAACGTCCATGCCATGGCGCACGATGAGCGGATCTACCGAGCGCCCCACGACCTCAACCCCGATAGATATGCGCTACTGGCGAATGGTGGCCAAGGCGAGCCATTCCCAGCTGGGAACTTCGGCTTTGGCCGACGGTATGTGGTGCACCACCGCCCCTCTGGTCTTCCGTCAACCAAAACTTACGCTTCGCTTACAGGGTTCGTGTCGACCATTTTCTCGCGGACAACAGCGTCTAGATCATGGTGGCCACCATGCTTACCACGTTGAAATTGCAAAATCGAGTCGTCTTTGTCAACGAGGGAACGTGGTATGTCACGCCCCCGGCGTTCCCCCTTTACGCCTTCACATTGCACGCTGAACCCGTACTGCTTCTCGCCGAGAATATCTTCTGATATGCTGCACAACCATCCCGAGCACTTCGCGTGTTCTATCAAGCCTACGTCTATGAAGACCATTGCGCTTGTTGGATCCCATGCCCCGTCCGAAATCGGTATCCATAGGAACAGAGAAGCTAGTCATTCTACTCAGTAAGCCGGGGCTTAGGATATGTGATAGTTGGGATCGAAAAGGCATGAAATTCACTCTCCTGTTGCGATATCACTCTCTCCGGAACCGCAGACCTTGCGCTACGGCCTAATGTATCGCCACAATGCAGCCTGCGTTGCGCTGCTTGCCCTCAAGTCTTCCCCTGGATAGACTGCGACCCACAGTCCTCACTGGACTGAACATGCAGCCGGCCACCCCATGGCCTTGTCTTGTCATTTGCGGACGTTCCTCAATAGCCAGGGTTCGACTCCTGGCCAGAATTAAGCGATGTGCGCCTTGACGTAAAGCACTGTTATATCCACCCATTATTAACCTGGTGGTCAAGGGGCCGTGACTAAAAGCCTTTGGAGATTCATTCAACACTTGACGAATGAAGTCTGAGCGGACAGGAAATGGGGTTCAACAGTCGATACAGACATGCTAGCGAGGATCTCCTATCATTAAACCGACACCATTAGCCCGAATCTCACAGATATTTGCTCGGGATCAGCTCGGCAAAGGTGTTGCCGCGTGGTAAACACCAATGCATTGCATGATTTAATAGCTTCGATCCTCTCCGAATGAAAGGAGACTACTGTGACTTCGTCAAGGAGGCAAATCGCGCAAGATTACAGGAGTGGCGAGCTAGCGGGATATGTGGTTGTGGAGAGTAGACCTTTCCATTGGAGTACACAAGATTCGCTTCCGTACAAGCAAGACATCTCCTATAGTATTCGCATGCACAAATTGAGGCCCAAGTAATAGAAGTAGCCTCACTAACGCCAACCTTAATCCTTGTCCCGCCGGGGCTACTTCCAGCTGAGGCACAGCACTCGGTTTGGCGTTGATCACGGGTTTAGGGCCGGGGTCTCGACGCAGTTGGGTCCGGAATACCAGGTAGTTAACCATAGCTCGTTTGATCGGCTTAATCCTAGCTTATCAGTTGACAGACTTCTTACAGATTGGAGCGCCTGCGCTATCTTCAAATGAGCTTCCCTCTTATCACAAGGTCAGTATACCCAAGGCGTCGCAAGTGATTGTCTCAAATATTCTTGCCTCCCCTGGTTATTGGACTGAGAACTGAACCACTAGTAGCAGAGACTGTATCAGGAGCCCGCCTTTGCTGCAGGATGGGGACTAGGGACAGGGGGGCTGCTGTGCCATTATCGGTACGTGTTTAGGGACAAGTGTTAGCCACGGCACTAATCTCCTGCAGAGCATCGTATGAGGAAATGGGTCAGCGGTTAGGTTGCTTGCCTTATTGATAGGGTGAACTACACCAACTACTGCCGTAAAGTTGCCGTTTCCTCATCGATTCACACGGCCTCGGCGAATATCCAAGGTTTACGACAGCACTACTGCGAGGTGGGCTATCTAGAGCCAGTCCAGAACGCCCCAGTGTGCCTCACTAGTAGTTTTCGATGGATGGGCATCCCACAATGTCCAACAAGGGTTGTTGTCGAGACCTGGCCAGCTGTTGCTTGCCGACGGGAGATTGAGGGCTGGGCGAGCGGGACTTCGTTCCAAGTCCCCTCAGGCGCCAAGCTGCACGCCGATCATTATCCGCAAATTAGCGAGCTGAGGGAACTATCGCGGACGGCGGCGTGGTGCTGGGGCGGACTGGCGCGAGATCTGCGGGCCGAGAACTTGTGTGTCCAGTCACAAGATGGAGCGGCATCTATCCACACGAGAGTAATAGCTGACCTATAGTAGTTGAGGAATAACCGATATGCAAGGTAAATGATTTCGTCAGCCGTTGAAAGGCTCATGATATCCTCTTGCGAAAATAAGGTCCCTAGGTGTTCTTGATGCCATGTTAGTGGGTATCTACCTTGGCCAACGACTATGAGCCAGTCTTAGCAGGCATTGCATAACCAGTCAGTTCGCGTCGAATAAGGACTCCGTCAGGAAGGCATTTTATGAGAGCAAGCTCTTACCTCGACCATCATCAAACTATTTTAACATGGCCCCCGAGTTGTTGATAACAAACGCGAAATCAGCTCAAGATTCCGATCTCGAACAGAATCAAGGACAGAAGAACTCGACACCGGGCCAGCAACTCGTCACACCCATCACGGAGAACGAAGATGGGGATTGCAGCAGAGAAGGAAGACGACCAAGATGGTATCAGAAACTGCTCGAGGCGGGAGTAGAGGAGAATGGCATTCGACCAGTCCCACTTCAACAACGAGACCAGACGCAGTACAGCAATTTGTTTACTGTCTTCTTCACTTGTCTGCTTTGCGTGCTTCCGTAGGGCCCTCCCACTTGACTTCTGTACGCCAGTTTGACAGCGATTAGATTGCCGACCGGTGCATTGGGCACTGCAATATACGGACTGAAACTGCGAGATGCCTCGTTGATCATTCTCTTTTTCAACATCATAACATGCCTTCCACCAGCTTTCATGAGCATCGGAGGCTGCCAAACTGGTATGCGTCAAATGATACAGGCTCGCTATGCATTTGGGTATGTTTCAGCACTCTCTGGGTATTTGACTTAACTAAATGCCTGAAAATCAATGCTGACCAAGAGGGCAACAAATGCAGGTTTTACTTCGGCATGATACCAATTCTCCTTAATGCCGGAACCGTCACGGGGTTCACGCTTCTCAGTTCGATAATCAGTGGGCAGGCCATCGCGGCTACGAACGAAGACGCCAAAATCAGCGTCAACATCGGTATCGCCATAATCTGCACACTGGGTTTCTTAACTGCGCTATTGGGATACAGAGCAATTCATGTCTGGCAGCGATGGCAGTGGCTCCCAAACCTGGTTGCCATTGTCATCGCTGTCGGATGTGGTGGGAGAGACCTCACGCGGCAGGCCCAAACAGGAGAAGCAACTGTTAAGTCGGTAATCGGATATGGAAGTCTAATGGCTGGATATTTCATGACTTTTGGAGGGACCGTGAGTGACTTTACCACATATCACGATCCCAACAAAGGCTCCAAGTGAGTGACGAACGGGGATAATACCTCTACAGACGAGGTCTAAAAGGGGAGAATGCTAACTTGACCGAAGGCTCAAGGTGTTTACGTACGTGTATCTAGGTCTATTAAGCCCTTCCACGCCTCTTTTGATCCTCGGAGCCGCTATAGGGGGTGCTCTTCCGAACGTCGAGTCTTGGCAGGCAGGTTGGGATTCGTATGGAATCGGGGGCGTGTTGGCGGAGATGCTTCGTCCCGCGGGAGGCTTCGGGAAGTTCGTGTTGATTGTTCTGGCGCTGAGTGTTGTAGGCAACACAGTTCTTTCCATGTACTCGGTCGCTCTGTGCTTACAGATGCTGTTGCCTGTTTTTACCAGAGTGCCCAGGTTCCTGTTCATCCTAGCCACCATGGCCCTTATGGTGCCCATGGCCATATACGCTGCAGTTGAATGGGAGAACTCGCTGGAAAACTTTCTGGGAGTAATCGGATACTGGGCTGGCTGTTTTGACGCGGTCATCATTGAAGAGCTCTTAGTCTTCCGGGGGATGGATTATTCTTCCTATGACTTGGAGATATGGAACCAATCCCATAGTCTTCCCACGGGTCTAGCCGCGATAGGAGCTTCCCTAGTAAGCCTGGCGTTAGTGGTGCCTGGTATGGACACGGTCTGGTATTCCGGGCCAGTAGGCAGACGGATCGGCGATATTGGGTTTGAGTCTGCATTCATCGTCGCAGCAATTGCTTATTATCCCTTGCGCAAGTTAGAGATCAAAATTAGGGGCCGAGTCTGAGGTATGATGGGACTCAGTAGAAAATTGGAAAAGCTGACGCGATATTAAAGCTTATAAAAAAGAAAAAAAGAGAACTCGTAGGACACGATAACTTGTTCATCACAAAAATCGATACAGCTTTACAATTTGGAGCAGCTGGGTAGTCGTGATGCAGGTGTTTATATGAGGTTTGGGACGACTGACGCTACGGATGCAGGTTCCCACACATGACGACGTCTTGGCCAAACGGATGCCACGACACGTTTGATAAACTAGCGACGGGCACAGGGACGCCGGCGGCATCTGTGAGACGATCTGGAGATACGACGACGCCCCCGCGACCAAGCCAAGTGGGTGCGATGGTGACAATGACGGAGTCGATCAAGTCATGGCAAGCTGGGTCAAGCAACGAGTTGATGATCTGGCCACCCCCCTCGACCATGATGCTCTCAAGGCCCTCACGATGGAGGGTCTCGAAGACGTCGCGCCAATCAAAGCGCAGCCTTGCATCGGGACCGGATGGGGCAGCTGGTACGTGGATATACTTGCCGCCGAGTTGTCTTAAGAGAGCGACGTTGGCGGCAGGCAACGCATGGCTCTCCGCGCCGGTGAGGACGAAGGGGGCCTGGCCAGCCCCGGTGCTGGCGAGTTCGAGGACCTTGTCCGCGGGGTCAGGGGTCCACCGAAGGTGAGGGTCGACGATGATGGGACGAGGTTGGCGTGCAGGGGGTGATGCAGAAGCAGCTGCCGCAGCGGCAGTGGTAGTGGCAGTGGTAGTGGTAGTGGTAGTTGAGGTGGCGATGCCGGTGCTGGCGGTACTAGGAGGGCTCGTGGTCGCGATGCGACAGTTGAGAGCTGGCGAATCGGCTAGGAGTGTGGAGACGCCGATGAGAATGGCGGCATGGCGCGAACGGAGGTAGTGGGTCATGGCCTTGGAGCTGGGCCCAGAGAGTCGGGTCCGGACGCCGGGGGCCAGGGAGAGGGAAGAGTCTAGCGAAGTTGCGAAGGTGAGCGTGACGAAAGGTCGAGCAGCGGGGTTCGATGAGGATGCAGATCCAGGCAGTAGGGGGGATTCACGAGCCGGAGGTAGGTGAGACTCCAGGAGGGCAGCCGAGGATTCGGGGAATTGCAATAGTTCCGACATTGTCGTTTTCGTCGTTGGTGTTGTTGTTGTCGTTGTTGGGGTTTGGTTTGCGAAAAGGATGCAAAAAGTAGTCGCTGCTAGGATTCATGGTGGGACGGCGAAGTTGAGGTACCTCGCTCGGTACCTTGCCGGACCCTTGCCGTAGGAGTGGTTGGTCCACTTGTAGGAATCGTCTACACTGTAAGAAATGCAAGGTTCAAGAGGATGGGAAAAGGGTGTCGCTCTAGTAGCGATAGATAACGCACAACAAGGTCAGTATCCATAGATAGCAAAGCGAGGTCGAATTAGGTCCAGCACGAAACCCAGTCCAGTCCAACCTGGTGATAGGGGGGATCGAGGGATCGCGGGAGGGTTGCCGCATACAACCCGTGAGCCCCTGGTTCTAATGTTTCAAGTTGCCTTAGGGGTCATTTAAACAACGTATACATTGCATGTGCCTTATATTTCTTGTAGGCTAACGGGCCTGAAGCAGGTGCAGTACGGAAACCTATCAGCTCTCGTGTTTCCTGTTGCAAGAAGGTTGGTTGAGATGGCAAATTCCCCCGCAGCAGCTATCTCGCCTTATTATGTACCTAGCTGGGCATCTCATGTACCTACCGTAGCGTATACCTAGGTACCTTAGGTGAACTGCCCCGCCCTAGGCAACGCCAGGTACATCCACGTATCTTCTTCCCTACATCCATCCATGCAACCGTGAACGTTTTCACGACATCGTCTCTCATAATTGACCTTCGGCCATCCCACAAGCGGCCAAATAATTCGCTGTCTCACTTCCTCCGATCCAATGACGCTGCTGTCGTAGATTGATGGGTCGAACATGGTGCAGAAAAAAAGCCTTCTACCAGGTTAGACACACCGCTCAACAGGCTCCCAACATGCGTCAAAGCACACTGACGACCCCTGTCCTCTAGGCATGAGAGCATCACCTTCGTTTTCAACAAAGCTCGGCCCGGGGTTATAATTCACCCCGCGTCTTCCCCGCGCGCTGCAACACCGATTCGAGCTCGACTTGCTCCGCCGCTCCAGCTTTGACCGACTCCCACCCGACTTCCGTTCACCATGCACGCATATAAAAACACGCAACAGGCTCTCGATTCTCGTCTTTCAATCATTTCTACGCCTAACCGCCAATTCTCGCTTTTGAACCGAAACCGTGTCTCAAATAGTCCTGCTGTGGAACATCGTTAACATGTCTGAGACGCAATCGCCTGAGCTTAAGACATATCGCGGGAACTGTCACTGTGGAGCCTTCGTCTATGAAGCGACAACACCGGAGATCAAGACACTGTACTCTTGCGATTGTAGCATCTGCACCAAGAAGGGATATCTGTGGACCAGCGTTCCCGATGCGGCTAATTTCAAGGTTGTCAAAGGAGATGAGGGGAACTTGACCGTCTATCAATTCCATGCGAAACAGAATCATCACAAGGTCTCTTAATCACGCTCCTTTACTACGCAAAACATCAGTCATGGCTAACTGGCCAAGTCCTGTCCCATCTGCGGGTCCGCGTTGTTGGATCGTATTCCCAGTGCGCCCCTATGCGAAAGACTATTTCTAAATGTTGGTGGCCCCAACAGCCGACGGCAGTTATGTGCGTGGCCTAACCAAACACTTCAGGCACGATGCATCCAAGACTTGGATATATGGGAAATTCCTATCACGAAGATTACCGGTGGTGACCGAAACCACCTCTACGATGCCCCCAAATATGAAGGTCCTGAACCAACATTCGAAGCTGAATCTTCCAAAGTCTATCACGGTAGTTGTCATTGTGGTGCCGTTACGGTGGCTGTGAAAACGCATCCGATTGACGAGAGCTTTCCAGACAAGATAGTTGAGTGCAGTTGTAGCATCTGTCGACGTGTAAGACAAGGTCCAAGTCCCCAGAGCCGAGAAGACCAAACTAATGGTTCCAAGAACGGCTACATATGGATGTACCCTAAGCCCGAACAAGTTGTTCTCCACGGCGAAGAGAGCCTCACAAGATACTCAATGGGCAAAAAGATGATGACCAAGACTTTCTGTAAAATCTGCGGTGTTGCCTTTGGAAATGAGACCAACCGCCTGTCGGAGGAAGAGATCGCCGCAATGAGCTCCGAGTTCAAGACCTGGTTTGATGAAGCCTCCCAACTTACTCCCATCAATCTTCGTACGATCAATGGGCTAGATGTCAATTCGCTCAAGACGACGAAATATGATGGATTCAACCTCATCATGCCTAAGTACGTCAACCCCTGAGGGTTGACGATTTAGAGCTGTATATCAATTGCATAATGTGTCTTTAGAAGCTGAGGCAAATGACGGCGAGCGGAGCATTGTTGTGAGATCATAGACCATGGTAGTAAAAGTTTTTGCTACATCAAATCCAATGAGCTATTTTCATGTCCAGGTTTTCCTTAATGTCTATTCACCGTTTAAACCCCATAACTACTTGCAACTATCCATGGCTTCGAAGATTCGCGCATCGTCAAGCTCTCAACGAAGCAGGAGCCTCCTTGCCTGCTTGGGTAGACTAGGGGTTGCGAAGGCTTTGTGTTAGATGTCTCATATAATATGGAGCGGTATATGCCAGTTGAGACTTTGGCCAAGATTTAGATTCAAATCCTCGGGTGCCTTCAAATATGAGACCATGACACCACACCCAATGCATGCGAGACATGTACATCACTACAGCAAGGTCATCTATTGAACGTCCAGATCAGCTTTTACGCTCAAAATAGATACTAACTCTGGCGGTCATAACCAAGTACTACAAAACCTTTGAGTCAACTCGATCGGGTTTAAATTGTTTTGGATTCCCATCATCGTCAAACTCCGCCCACTGGAAGAAAGCACATCCTTCCTTTCCTGGTATATTACCGGCATGACACATCCAAAAGTATTTGCCAAAGTTCTCCCTCTTCTTTTGAACGACCCTCAAGATACAAGGAACCCCACAGGTACATTTCGGTGTGAATCGGGGGTGCATGTTCTGACGGTAATCCCTGTAGGTGATGTTTATTCGAATCTTCCCAGCGATCGGATGAGGATCTATTGATAGAGCAGGTGTGATGCAATGCTTCCATTCTTCTTGCATTTCCGCATGCATGATGAGCAGAGAGTTGTGTGGGAGATGTATTGATATCTGGCCTTCAGCATCAGGATCCCCCTCACCATCCTTGGGCAGGACTTTCCGGACGCGGAATTCCCGAGCAACTCCCAGAGAGATAGAGCCGATTACTGCTCGAGGCCCAAGATACGTTAGCTGGTCACAGTGCCAGCCCACACTCTCTTGCCCGCCATTATAACAGTTGACAAAGGCAGAGTTTGGGATCCATGGGTTTGGGGATTGGAATCGCAGCTTCTTCCCGCCGGGGTACCGGGTTTGAACACGCTTTTGGATTTCTTTGTTGACAACTTCTTGGACTTTCGGCTTGACATTCACGAGCTGAGGCGTAATGCGACGAACATCCTGCGTGGCTGTATTAATGTCTCAAGGACTGGAGATATGTCTCGTTTGACTTACGGTCAGTCTCGCGCCGTTGTAGTAATAATCTGTCTTCTGGACCTGGATCTCGTCGTAACTCTCGACGTAAAAGCTCGACGTATGCGGACTCGCAACCACATTATCAAACAACTTGAACGTAATCTTCTCGTATGACTTAGCCTCTTCCAGCAGCTCCCTTAGAAGCCCGTTGGCCTCTTCAGGTGGCAAGAAGTTATGAATAATTGTGCACGGTGTATATTCGGCAACATCTGCAGGGTCATATAGGTGCAGCGTGCTTCCTTTCTTTACTTTGAGTTTCTTTCTCGTAGGCGAGGGGGTTTCGCTGGTCTGGGAAATGGTGTATTGTCTAAGCGATTGCTGATACCCAATGACCCCGCTATTACACCTTTTGGATGGTGGTCGAATCTTGAGCGATGCTGAGGCTTCAGAGACGGAACCATCGTGAGCAAGAAGGATGTCAAGAAGGGTCTCGTGGTCAAAGTCAGGATGAAGGGATGACAGGAGGGCAAGCTTGACTTCGGTAGGCTCGTCTACTTCGGGTCCTGGGCTTGATTTGCGTTTTCGACGCGCCAGGAATGCTTTCATAGTCTCAGCGACCGACCTGAGGGACCAATGATGAGACCGAGGACTGTCCTGGATGAGAAAATGTTAGAAAAATTAAACATACTGTGCTTGATCGATTACGGTCACGCGAAACCGGTGATAGTAAGTTCACATGTCAATAACAAGGGCGGGGTGGCGGCGCCTAAGGAACGCGAAATCACGTGATTCCTTACGCATGTGAAATAGCCCCGTTAGATTGATATGATTTCATTCTGGGTACCTGCATCAGCCAGCACCCCGCGGCATCGGCGTCCCACTACCGAGGCACATGCTTGTCTTCAACTCAGTAGCCTCCCAGCTCAACGCCCAACCCACGATGCTTAACCTCAGTGTTTCAATATTATAGATTATCACACGTGCATTGGACCAGGCCGCTTGTTCTCACCGCCATGGCTGCAATGCTTGAGTTCCGCACTCAAGGCTTCAATCCCTACGCTGTCAAGTACTCGCCATACTACGATTCGCGGATTGCTGTTGCGACATCGTCCAACTTTGGGATAGTGGGTAATGGGCGTGTATTTGCGTTGGGGTTGACAGCGCAGGGGGTTCAAATCGAGAAAACGTCCGTACCTCAAACCGCTGAGGAACAATACGTATAGAATTAAGGTCGGATGCTGACGGTGTCTAAGGTTCGACACGAATGATGCGCTCTATGATTTAGCCTGGTCAGAGATCAACGAGAACCAATTGATAGTCGCCTGCGGAGATGGGTCGCTCAAATTGTTCGATCTGGGTGTCAATGACTTTCCGGTCATGAACTTTCATGAGCATAAGAGGGAAACCTTTTCGGTTTGCTGGAGTCCCGTCACCAAAGACACCTTCGTATCGAGCTCATGGGACGGGACTGTCAAGATTGTAAGCCAATTACCAATTCTCTATTGCGCATAATGTTAAATTAACCTCTGCAGTGGTCACCAACACGCAATGAATCCATCAAGACTCTCCCCGTCGGCAACTGCACATACAGCACCTCCTTCTGTCCCTCCAACCCCGCCCTCATCTCGGCCGTCTCGTCCGACTCTCACCTCCGCCTCTTCGACCTTCGGACACCCTCATCAGCTAAATATCACCTCACGTCGACGATTCCTGTTCATGCACCACCGGCACAGCATGGCCTAGGTGGAGCAAGTCAACCAGCCGAGATCCTCACGCACGACTGGAACAAGTATCGCGATACAGTGATCGCGACAGGTGGCGTGGACAGGGTTCTGCGAACCTTCGACATTCGCAATCCTACTGGAGGCCCTGTTTCCATTATGCAGGGCCATGAGTACGCTGTCCGGAGGCTGGCCTGGAGTCCGCATGCCAGTGACGTCCTCATCAGCGCTAGTTACGACATGACCGTCCGGCTATGGAACGACAACTCCTCGCAACCACAACAGCCGAACATAGGTCCTGGAACAGGGACTCAGATAGGTGTCATGAACCGGCATACCGAGTTCGTCACTGGTGTGGACTGGTGCCTATTTGGTATGGGCGGTTGGGTTGCATCGGTAGGATGGGACGAAAGGGTTCTACTGTGGGACTCTAACATGCTACTGGGACAGCGGGCGTAGGTGTGTAAAATGAGAGGTGTACCGCATCAGCATTCGGCGTTGGTACCAGAATTATGTTCCAGGTGAGCTCGGCGTTCAGGATAGAAACAGTTGCTACGAGATCAAGGGATAATGCACGACACGCCAGGGTGCATTTGAATTAGAGTCATAAACTACAATAAGTTCAAATACAGTCTAGAAAGTTCCAAGGCCAAGTGAATTATGCTTAAGTAGAGTTTTCATAGGCTGAGCCTCAAACATGCGCCGTCTCCCAATTTTATACAAATCATGTGCCCCCTCCTATCTTACATTCCGATATCGTAACATCCCATTATAAGTACAGAAATTGCCCCAGCCGGTGATGGCTTTTTTTTCTTCTTTTCGGTCAGATGCACAAATTCCGTATTGCTACGAGCTCTTTAGAAAGACGAGCCGTAGCTCCTGTCAGATCGGTCAGATCGATTGCGAGACCCATATCCACGGCTGCCACCACGATCAGACCTGTTGCGCTCTGACCTTCCGCGGCCAGACCGGTCGTCATCTCGGCGGATGCGAGACTGCATAGAGACGAAAGGATCATCAGACCCCTCATCCCTAGAATCGAAACGTCGTCGTGGTCTATCCGAGTCATCGTATCGGTCGCCACCCCTGTCTGAATCATCACGGACGTTCATACCCCGGGCTTTACCCAAACCCATCATACGAACCCATTTCGTCGAAACAAAGGGGGGATGGTCCCAACCCCAGCCGACTCGAGTCCACGTGTTAAGGTCGTCAGCCAAGTCTAACTTGTCCGCGGCAACACCGAACATTGAGGTATAAGTAGCTCCCATCTGCTTCCTAGGAATAGTGCGAATCAGGTCCTTCACCTCCTGATGAAGAGGGCTCGTCTGGTCGCCTTCGAAATCGAACTCGGCACACTCGAGCGAGCTCTGCTTGATGGGAAGGCCCCTCAACAACTTTCTAGCATTGTTGATGGAACCGTGAGGGATGAGAAGCCAGCCCTCACCTTCCTTGTCCTGCCGTCCAGTACGGCCCAGTCTGTGAATATACGACTCTCGATCCCTAGGAGTATCCACCTGGATGACATGGGTGACATTAGGGAAGTCCATGCCTCGAGCCGTGACATCCGATGAAAGCAGAATGCCAGTCTTGGCGCGGCGGAACTGGTCAGCCGCCCTTTGTCGCTGCTGCTGAGTGAGCTTAGATTGCATAACGTAGGATGGCGCAGCGTCGCGGTTGTTCAGTTGACGTTGGTACGCAAGCTCTCCAGCGAGCTCGACAAGAGAGGTGGTGTTCAAGTATACAATGGCTTTGAAGGGTGGGGCTTCAGGGTTCTCTCTGATCTTAGCAGACTCCCGGTCAATGAGTTCGAACAGGGAAGGGAAGACGTTGTTCCAAGACGAAATGGGGACAATGTGCTGGGGCACCTTGTCGTGGGTGAGCGAATCGTTCTCGGAAATGGTCTGGACGAACTCGAAATCCTGTGGGCGAACCATAGTTCGAGCCAGGCGGATAACATCATCTGGGATCGTGGCGGATACCAACATGGTTTGTCGAACCTTCTCGTGCGCCTTGGGGAGGCAATCAATGATCTGATTGAGCTCCCTCTCAAAACCGACATCGAGCATTCGATCAGCCTCGTCCAGAACCAGAGCGGCCAGGTTTGGCGCATCAATACCGCTTCGCTCGTCTTGGAGCAAATCGTTGAGTCGGCCGGGAGTAGCTACAAGAAGATGGCAACCTTGCCTCCGGGTAGCCTGAAGCATGGATCTCTTATCGGTACCTCCTACAGCGCACTGGACTACCAGGCCGGTATGCTTGGTCAAGCGGCGAGCCTCGACGGCAATCTGTTCAGCGAGTTCTCGAGTAGGTGAGAGGACAATGCCACGGATGTCGTTGGCTCGGGCAGAGCGCCTCGCGTTCCGTTGGGCCAAGGTAGGGTCTTCAGAGAGCATCCTTTGCAACAGGGGAAGAAGGAACGCGATGGTTTTTCCGGTTCCAGTCTTTGCCTGGGCGACGCTGACCAAAGTCAGTCCAGGAACGCAAGAGAATAGATGATAGGACTTACATGTCGGTTCCTTTGAGGGCAGGGTTGATGGTTTTAGCCTGGACGGGCGTCATGGTCTCATAATTCATATCTGAGACGATGGCTTCAAGCAGATTGGGATGGATTCCAAGTCGATCCAGCTCGGTGAACTTGACGACCTCCCCAGCGGGAGCGGCATTGGACGCCTCGGTGGCCTCTGCGGTGGCTTCGCTGCTATATGCTCGAGATATCAATGCAATTCTATTCAGTGAAGTGAAAGAGCCGGAGATGGATGGAACGATCTGACGTCGGGCAAGAGGGAGGGTTGAGCGGCATTGGGAAAGGAGCGAAGCCGAAGCTGCAGTCCTGGCCTGGTTGGCGCAACGCCGAAGGCTTTGGCGAAACATTATGACTTGAACAGCTTCTTAAAGATTCTGTAACTAGTCGAAGAAGAAGTCAAGCAAAAGACAGAAAGAACGAGATGATGTAGGGGAAGAAGGAGAGAAATTAGGATAGAGATTGCACAGGTAAAGCCGCGTCGCAATCTTGGTTCCTAGGATGGATTTTTTTCTTTTAGGGAGCTTATCTTATCTCTATAGTGGGGCTTCAGTGGCCCGTTAGGTGCTCTAGTCACGTGGGTCAGTTTTAGTCAGGATGAAGCGGAAGTGGGTGTGTCGCTTCAGAACCCCATCATCTCCACCATGAAATAGCATTTGCCAAGCTGCATGAGGAATACATCACGCGTCTGAAACAGAGGCTCCCATGTGGCAAAGGGGCAGGTGCTACAAACTACATCTGTAATTCTATGCCAACCATCATGCTGGCTGAATGTGTTCGTCATTCAATGCAAATGTCTAAAGTCGCCGCCCAAAATTCGCAAGTCTATCCGTCGTAACGCCGTTAATGTGTTTACCGATATCCGTTTCTCCAAGAAGCCAATCTGGTCAGGCAGCAGCGCTGCTCCTTGCGCCGACAATCGAAAGACCTTCGCCGACCCCCTCTGATATGCCTCCCGCAACGCCGTCGACTGCCCATGCCAATGCCTCGACAAAGGTTTGTCTGACCTTGCCATCATTCATCTGACCTATCGTCTCTGTGATGTAGACGCCCTGCTTCCCAACTGCGTTGACCAAGTCCATACCATGACCAACCAAAATCTCCGAGACCTTGTACTTGCGCTCCGTTCGCGCGATGTATCGAATAAGGTACATCAGATACGGTAGCAAAAAGCTGAAGAGGATGATAAAGTTGACAACCGTGATTTGCACTCCACGGTGAAGTATGGAGCGTGGTTGAGGCCCAATGGCCCGGGCGGAGCCAGCTCCACGTTGAACTGAAACGAGGTTGGAGGAGGTTGCAATGGCATCAGGAAGGGCAGATTGGATGCGATCAACCTCGCTGTCATCAAGATCTTGGGGAAGTCCTCTGAGGAGATATGTAACTCCGTCGATGAAAGCTTTCCGCTCAAAAGTAACATCCTCCACAGCGGCGGCGGGACCTCCGTCGATGGCGATGCTGACGAGGTTGGTCCCTGGCAACAACGATGTCAGCATAAGATACCCCAAGATAAAGACGGCGGTCTAGTTACCTTGTCGCGCGAACTTCCAGTGAATGCCAGATGCAGCCCTTACCGTTCGATCATCTTCAGTTGGCTCCGAGTACAGGACTCGACGTATCGGCCTTGGCGAATCAGGATCAGAATCCAAGTACTGATGATGCTCGTTTTGGTCCAGCACTTCGGCAACGATGGGTTCTCGGCTTAGGGTCGGGATACTGGTCTCGGATAGCGGTCTCGGTTTTCGCGAGATGTTCAATTCCAAAGCGCCCGCTCGTAAACTATTCAGACTAATACTTCGACGCAGGAACCGGATCGGCCTCATGCGCGATTGGAGAGATGTGGGAAGCATCGAGATCACGGTGGACATCTTGCTTTCCAAGATTT
>JAMYIC010002375.1:0-55153 GCA_024112705.1 Microcera coccophila | reverse complement strand
TTTTTTTTTTTATCTCGCAGGCATTAGCAGTCATGGGGGGCCGCTGTGCCTGACTTCCAGGTCCCGCTGACTTCTAGTCCCGGTTTCAACCTTCGACATGTGAAAATGTGGCAGTTAAAATGTCGAAATCGGGGCTTTTCTTTAAGATGCACGAGATAAGCCGGCTCCTCCAATAGAGTTTGGATAAAGCCCACGCCTGGTACGTGCAGTGGGGATAGGACCCTTGCAGACTCTAAAACTGAGAGGACAATGATCCAAGAGATCCACGGATGACTCCACCTTCATCCTACCTCCACCACCGCCACGATGCAGCAAGCCTGTGATTATCGCCATTGTCAAATGTCAAGTGCCGCGAGCATGTGAAGAATACAACGGGAACAGAAATTCAACGTCAATTGCCATGTAGAGCATGATGATCCAATTGATATGCCATGCGCCAGACGCGGTCCTCTGCCGCTCCCCCCCTCATGCAAGGTTACTATGATGCCGTACTGTTCAACGCTAAAACAAGTCAATGAAAGAAAAAAGAAACCCAAAACACCATCTTCGTATGTCGTTTCGCCCAGTCTCATTCGATCCGAAGTTTTCCGCAGCCCAGTGCTTCAAATCCCACCCTTGAATACTCGTGCAATTGGTCCTAAGCCATATCTTTGGTCATCTCGTAGGACCACCCTCCATCACGTCTCATCTTGTCGCGAGCTGCCAAATCCTTCCGGATATCCTCTTCCGTGAGTCTGTCCGAGCCGCTCCAGTTGGCACTCGAAGTTCGCGCTCGGAACTTCGGCCATTTTTCTTTATTCTTGCTAAAGACCTCTTCCATGTTCAAGGGCGCTGGGGGGCCAAAGATCATGGATGGATTCATCAACTCTTGTCGCATAAGAGCTCGTCGAAGGTCAGGGGAGTCGGTCCATGCGGGCGCAAGACCACTCCTCTGCCCCTCATACTCATCCTCGTCTTCATCATCGGTTTGGATCTCGGGAAGCTCAATGGAATCGCCATTTTGGAATCGCGGCGATGATCTCTGCGCCGACTTGGCTGCTGATTTGATTCCATTGACCGCGCCAGGACGGGCCGGCGTCTTGAACGAAGGTCCGGCAGGGTTAGGATTTGGTGCAAATGGGATCGCGCCCTTCGAAATCTGCGCCATGTCCAGAGGGTGGGCCGCCTTGAGCTGACCTGTGTACTGGGCGGTGACGGTGGCCTTAAACAGATCTCGTGTTGCACTCTGAGGTACATTAGAATAACCATTGGAAAACACGGGCTTCGCCTGCAAGTCCTACAGCTCATCAGTTTATGGCCAATCACATGTGCAGCAAGCAAATCACGTACCTTCTTAAGGCCACCCGATGGACGAACTGGTGGGCCCTTGATGTTCGGGGGATTGCTCATCTCAAGTTCGTCAGCAAAATCGTCGCTGGTTCGGCGTCGTTTTGCATCCTTTGCCTGATACGTAGGACCGCCACGGGAGGGAGGGCGTCGAGATTGACCATCTTCGCTGCCGTCCTGTCCGAGTGGTCGTTTTGCAAGAGACTTCGAGGCATTCGAGAGGAGGGCATTGACAGGGCGGCCAAAGTCGTCTTGAGGCCTTTGAATACCCGAGTTCAAGCGTGACGAAGGCCGCGGTGGTTGGCCATCAGCTCGCTGACTCTGGGACAGACTGTAGTCAGGGGGCCCGTTCAGCTGCGTTCGTGCCGCCGGCGGAGGAGCCCGAGTCTGTTTCGCCTTTTCGATAGCAGCTTGTCTCTGGGCGTTCTTTTTCGCTTCGGCCTGCTCACGTTCTCTCTGTTTTTGACGCTCCACCTCTTGCCGTCGTTCTTCCTGTGCCGCCGCCCGCTTTCGCTCAAGTTCGGCTTTAGCGTCGCGCCGGCGTTGCGTCTCTCGCTCGTCTTGCTCCTTCTTCTTTGCTGCCAACTCAAGTGCCTTCGGTCGACCAGTAGATGACACTGAGCTTTTAAGACTTTGCATCGAGTGTTTTGGTTGCAATGATGTTTTGCTTGCCTTGCCAGTGAGCTGGCCTTGAGAGTTTGTAGAAGAGCCAAGATCGTGATAGCTCGTCGATAGAGTACTGGTCGAGGGGAGATACTGAGGGTGCTGTGATCCAGTGTTGACCCTGATTACCGTGGGAGCTTGCTTTGTCTTCGCCTGCAATTCTCGCCCTGGCTTCAGGGGCCTCTTTATCTCCTTATTCCGGGTACCCTGAGCTGGCCCGACCGAGCGAGGAGCCGGAGGTGGAGGCATTGCAGCAAGAGCCTCCGCCATCTCAACGTCTTCTTCTGTTGGTCTGGTGACTATTCCTTCCTGCGTCTCGAGTTTTCGTGGGCTGGTCCTTGTTGGCTTGGGCGTCTCCTTCGGTGCAATCTTCTCGTTGGTTTTCGTCGAAGCGACTTGCTTCTCCATCGCTGCAATCTTCTCCTGCTCTTTACTAAACACACGTGCCTTTTCCCGTTCCTTCTCTCGGGCTTTTTCCAACTTGTCCATCTGGTCAACCAAGCACTTAGCCTCCTTCTCACGACGTTTTTCTTCCTTCTCGCGTTCGATCGACGCTCTAGTCCGTCGGGCAATTGACCGTGATGGACTAGTCTCTCGCTCAACAGTAGATTTTGCCACTTCTGTCTTCAGTTGTGCCATGCTTTGTTTCGAAGCAATGGATTCTGATGATGGACCTGGAAGCATGCCCAGCCGGGCAGAAGATGGCGAGAGGATGGAAGACTTTCCTTCGGCACTCAAAGCTGCACTACTAGCCAGGAGGCCCTTGGAGCTCTTCAAAATAGATGATAGCTTGTTCTTTACCTGCTTCAAAGGGCTCTCGCGGAAGCTTCGAGAAGGCGACTTCGTAGGAGATCGGGGGGCGCGGTTCTCAGGGACCGTGTCCATAGCCAAAGAGGGGTTAGAGACAGAAATAGCCTTTCTAAGCGGGCTTCCTTGTCGTTCTGGGCGGAAAACGGTAGTGGGAACAGCTGATACGGACGCTGATTTCCCATGTCCAACGATACTCGGTCTCTGCGGGTGCACAGGAGGCTCTTGGTGGAGAGACGGAGACTGACTTTCAAGTCCCATCCCCATTTGCGCGAACTCGGAGCCTCCAACTGTTTCTCTGCTGTGAATTCCTTCCATGACATCTGTGGTATAACTTTTGAGGAGAGACGGCCTGGCCGGAGCAGGTGCTGGGCCTTTGGGTCCCACGCTTGGTGGCTCGATCCAGTCGTCGTCGTCGTCGTCTTCTGGAAAAGCACCTGGTGTTCTCGCAGTCTCCAATTTCCGGGGAGAAGGCGATTTAGGTTCCAGGCTTACTGTTGCCCCAGCAGCTACAGCCTGTTGAGCTGGCACAATGCTTGGTATAGATTTCGATGGTCGACTCCCATTTGGCTGTGACTTGCCCAACATGTTGATTTGATCTTGCAACCTCTGAGTGTATGTTTTGTTGTGATTTATGGCAAGATTCTCCATCTCGGGAACACGCTGGGCAGAAGTCGAAACAGCTTCATCCACGTCCATTTCATCGTGATCTTCATCATCGGAGACATCCTGCTTCGCGTGGTTATTGAGGCTCTTTCCACCCGTTTGGTGACTGTAGTAGCTCGTCCTATTATGATCGAGATGACTGGTTCGGGACGCCCTAGCGCCAACGCTTTTTCCTGCCGTCAAGGGCTCCCTTGCTGGCAGCGAAGCAAAGTTCAGGCTACTTTTGCGAACAACCGC
Organism: Microcera coccophila; assembly: GCA_024112705.1. Taxonomy (NCBI): domain Eukaryota; kingdom Fungi; phylum Ascomycota; class Sordariomycetes; order Hypocreales; family Nectriaceae; genus Microcera; species Microcera coccophila. Next base: position 51,454 of record JAMYIC010002375.1, on the reverse strand, counting down.
CCTGATTGGGCTGGATCCATCGGATGGTGACTGCGCGTCACCAAGTGGTGTGTCGCTGTGTTGTGTCTCGATCTGATCAGAGTTGTGAATCGTCTCATATTCGGCCTGCCCCTTGACTGGGGACGATCCAGCTACAGTTTCGCCATAACACTGCGGTGACAGAGAAGCCACTGCATCGCGCACTGCCTCAACATCATCCATCTCATCATGCTCAAGAGATTGTGTATTAGGGTCGGCATCGGCTTGAACACGCGTAGTTTGCTCCTCCTTATCAGAGCGAAAGGTTTTATCCGGAGACTCCAAGACGACCGTACGCGATGAATGATGTTTTAATGGTATTGTTGTTTTAGAAGCAAAAATGGGGCGGGCGAAATGCGCGTTCTGAGAGCTGAGTTCATCCTCATCGACATAATCCACGTCCATCGAGTCAATATCCTGGCTGCCATGGTATCCTGAGTCTTGAGTGCCGACTTGGGATTGGACTGGCTTTGTTGAAAAGACCTGGATTCGAGGCGATGCGACTTTGGTTGGGCTTGGCGACCCTCGCTGAATTAGGGAGGACTGGACTTGGTTGAGAGGTTGTGTAAATCGGGTCGCAGAGCCAATCGGTGTCGAACCAAAAACATCAGAAAGAGGCTATGAACGATAAGTCTCAATATGTAGCCACTCGCACGACATGGAACTTACTACTCTTGCTTCGGTAGTATTCAATTTGCGCGCTGTTCGAGGTGTCTTTCCGCGAAGCTTACCGGGAGTCTTGAAGGCCTCGGCGAAGTTTCTGCGAGAAGTTAACTAACCGCAGCTCAGACACGAACAGGTTACGCGTACGTCTCGTTTTCATTGAAGATGCCAGCCATATGCTCGTTGAGCCAATCAAACTCGTTCCGAGCAGAATAGGAAAACTCCTCAACCTCAGAGTCCGTAATTTGGAGGGCAGAAGAACGCTCCTCAGCGATCCACGCTCCCGTACCAACTTGAAGACGCGGTCCTCGCATTGCCGCCATCTTGCTGGTTTGAAGAAAGTGCAAGCGTTTGGTGATGGATGTCAAAGTTGACTATATTCGTTTCGCCGTGTTCATAGAGTCATCAGGTGCGGTTTGTTGGTGTGTTTTGTTTTCGTCTAGTTTTGAGGACTTCAAAATAGTGAGCTTGTTGATGGTGGAGAGCTTTCGGCCATCCGGTCGCTCGCATTCCAAGTCACAATGTTTTGATTCTGACTAAATCGGGCTAGTGCTGCCTCGAAGTGGGACATGCCCTAGATCCACCAAGACTTGATGATGTCAGCAGACACGTGCTGATAAGTCTTATCGTAAGACAACCCCCCTTTGTTTACTTTGGACCGCGTTTCCAGGTGCCGAGCGACGATAGATCCATAATCAACAACTCCAGTCCCCCCCAGACTATCGAAATGAGGGTAATTGAAGTAATTATAGACGTAAGTGTCCAAATTACTAAAGGCTCTTTCATACATCTAATACGAATCGAAGGGTTTCAAGTCGTACGCAGTGCGCACTGTGATTTCAGGATGGTAAATAAAAACACCACAAGAAGTCGACGTTCTGTCGCGACTAACCATTCCCAGGGACGAAAGTTTCAACTCTATCACTGGCCTCAATGGCAGTGGCAAATCCAACATTCTCGATTCCATCTGCTTTGTGCTAGGCATTACCAATATGTCAACAGTACGAGCGCAAAACCTCCAGGTAGAATCACTACTCGAACACGCATGCTGGCAGACCCTTAATCATTGAGTCTAGGACTTGATCTATAAGCGCGGCCAGGCTGGTGTCACAAAGGCCAGCGTTACGATAGTGTTCGACAACAGAGACACTAAGAAGTCACCGATCGGTTTTGAAGAATATGCGACAATCAGCGTCACTCGTCAGATTGTATTGGGCGGAACCTCCAAGTATCTCATCAACGGCCACCGGGCGCAACAACAAACGGTTCAGAACCTGTTCCAGTCGGTGCAGCTGAACATCAACAATCCGAATTTCCTCATCATGCAGGGTCGTATTACCAAAGTTCTCAACATGAAAGCAGTCGAAATTCTAGCCATGATCGAAGAAGCGGCAGGAACAAGAATGTTTGAGGATCGTCGGGACAAGGCCCTCAAGACGATGGCTAAGAAGGAAATGAAGCTCGTTGAGCTTCGGGAGCTGTTAAAAGACGAGATTGAACCCAAGCTTGACAAACTTCGCACAGAAAAACGAGCCTTTTTAGACTTCCAACAAACACAAAATGACCTTGAAAGGCTGACAAGGGTAGTCGTTGCATACGACTACATCAGGTGTCAGGAAAAATTGCAACAATCGGCCGCGGATCTCGAGGGCAAGAAGCAAAGACAGAGAGATCTAAAGGAATCGGCGGAGCGATTGCGGAGTGAGATCTCTCATCTTGAAGAAGATGTCGAGAAAGTCCGGGCTCAGCGCGACAGAGAACTGAAAAAGGGCGGCAAAGCACAGGCGCTAGAAGAAGCCGCAAAGAAGCATTCCAACGAACTGGTAAGACTCACCACTGTTCTAGATCTGAAAAACTCGAGCTTGGCAGAGGAGAAGGAGAAGAAGGTGGTCGTTGAGAAAACAGTGTCCGAGTCAAAGGCGACGCTTAGAGAGAAGACGACGGGTTTTGAAAACGCCAAGGCCAAGTACGATGCTGCAAAGGGTGATCTCGAGAAACAGAACAAGGAAGCCGAATCCAAGGAAGAGCTGCTACAGACTCTTCAAACCGGTGTGGCGTCGAAAGATGGTCAGGAGAACGGCTACCAAGGGCAGCTCCAGGATGCCAGGAATAGAGCTACAGTAGCTGCCACAGAACAGGAACAGGCGAAGATTAAGATTTCTCACATCGAAAAGCGGGTGAAGGAAGAAGAGCCTCGAGCTAAGAAAGCGAAGGAACAGAATGCCGGCCTCCTGCGCGATCTGGATGGTCTGAAATCCCAAGCCCAACATTTGGAGAAGGAGCTTAGTCGATTAGGCTTTCAGCCTGGCCAAGAAGAGGAAATGTACAAGCAGGAGACGGCTCTGCAACAAACAGTTCGAAATTTGAGACAAGAGTCCGACAAACTAAAGCGCCAAGTTGCTAATATTGAGTTCAACTATGCGGATCCGGCTCCTCATTTCGATCGATCGAAAGTCAAGGGACTAGTGGCACAGCTTTTTACATTGGATAAGGAATACACCAAAGCTGCTACCGCTTTAGAAATCTGTGCCGGCGGACGTCTTTACAACGTCGTGGTTGATACAGAAGTAACGGGTACTCAATTGCTTCAGAAGGGAAAGCTGAGAAAGCGAGTCACCATCATCCCTCTCAACAAAATTGCTGCTTTCAAAGCATCAGCCCAAACTATTGCAACCGCGCAGAAGATTGCTCCTGAGAAAGTCGACCTTGCATTGTCTTTAGTTGGCTACGACAACGAGGTTTCTGCGGCCATGGAATATGTGTTTGGCAATACGCTCGTCTGCGCAGATGCGGACACCGCCAAGAAGGTCACTTTCGACCCCAACGTCCGAATGAGGAGTATTACCCTGGAAGGAGATGCCTATGACCCGTCGGGCACATTGTCTGGCGGCAGCGCACCGAATTCAAGTGGTGTCTTGGTTATTTTACAGAAACTCAACAGTCTCACTCGACAGCTAGGCGAAGCTGACTCTTCGTTGAAGGAGCTCCAAGTCAGAATTGCTAGCGAGAAGTCGAAATTGGACCAGGCCCGCAGGATAAAGCAAGACCTGGATTTAAAGACCCATGAGATTAAGCTTGCTGAGGAGCAGATCGGTGGCAACTCCTCGTCATCAATCATTCAGGAGGTTGAAAATATGAAGGCCATGCTAATCGAGTTGAAAGAGAGCATTTCTACAGCAAAAGCGCGCCAAGCCGAAGCCAACAGCGATATCAAGCGAATCGAAAAAGACATGAAGGACTTCGACAACAACAAAGATGCCAAGCTGGTTGAGCTCCAGAAGACTTTGGACAAACTACGAGCAGCTTTAGCTAAGAATTCGACTTGGGTGAAGACGCTCCAAAAAGAGCTTCAGGGCGCGCAGCTGGACTCGGAACAAGCTGCCGGTGATCTTTCGGCTGCCCGGGAACAGTTGCAAGAGGTGGAAGTTGGTATCAAGGCGCAGCAACAAGATATCGAAGATCTCCTCAAACAACAAGTCAAAGTCACAGAAACTCACGATACGATTCAAGCTGAGCTTAACGACGAGCGCGCAAAGTTACATCTCTTCGACGACGAGCTTCGCGCCTTAGAGGATGCCACCCGCTCGAAGAACGCTCGCATTGCCGAAGAAGGCCTCGAAATGCAAAAACTCGGTCACCTTGTCGAGAGATTTCATAAGGAGCAGCAGGGCGCCGCCGACAACGTCACACACCTAGAGTCCGAGTACGAATGGATCCACGACGAGAAAGACAAGTTTGGCCGCAGCGGTACTCCCTACGACTTCCAAAGCCAGAACATCAACGAATGCAAGGCAACACTGCGCAACCTGACTGAGCGCTTCCAGGGAATGAAGAAGAAGATCAATCCGAAGGTTATGAATATGATCGATAGTGTTGAGAAGAAGGAGGTCTCCCTCAAGCACATGATCAAGACTGTCATCCGCGATAAGCGGAAGATTGAAGAGACGATCGTCAGCTTAGATGACTACAAGAAGAAGGCTCTGCAAGAAACTTGGCAGAAGGTGAACGGGGACTTCGGCCAGATCTTCTCGGAACTGCTCCCTGGCGGCAGCTTTGCCAAGCTGGATCCTCCAGAGGGCAAGACGATCAGCGATGGTCTTGAGGTTAAGGTTTGCTTGGGTAAGGTATGGAAACAGAGCTTAACGGAACTAAGTGGTGGCCAAAGGTGAAGAATCCAACAGCCTTCAGCTCCCAATTGATACGTACTGACAATTAGTCTCAGATCGCTCGTTGCCTTATCCCTCATCATGGCTCTTCTCCAATTCAAGCCAGCACCCATGTACATTCTCGACGAGGTCGACGCTGCCCTCGATCTATCCCATACCCAAAACATTGGACGCCTCATCAAGACTCGTTTCAAGGGCTCCCAGTTCATTGTTGTCAGTCTCAAAGATGGCATGTTCCAGAACGCGAATCGTATCTTCCGTACGCGCTTCAGTGAGGGTACCAGTATGGTGCAGGCGCTGACGCCGGCGGATATGAAGTGATCTCAAAGGACTAATTTATACGTGTACAAGACATGATTGGCGTCGGTGTAGATTGGTGTTGATACATACGGATTTCAGGGTTCAGGTGGGCAGTGTGAGGGTTTGATGGATACCAATGCTACGAGGTCACGGAATGAGTTATGATTTTTTTGGTTTTGAATCAATTACGTTTTTACGTGTTTCATACATGATTGTGTTTTGCGTAGATCAAAGCAGTCTAGTATACTTGTGTTGGCCCCGGAGCAAGACGTCTATCTTCATTCCCACCTCGACATAGGAGTAGAAATCATCTGGCGTTCTCGCGTCCGGGAATTCCGGGCACATCTGCATCCCTAAGCAGCCCATCCCAGGGGCGCCCTCGTCAACGTCACGGTATTTGCGAAGAGCACGGTCCGGCTCCGCCCTGTGCCGAATCCCCGTATCCGGATCAACATTGGGCAGCTTACATCTAACACCGATGAGTATCTTGCAGAGAGTCAACCCGAAGGAGATACTGACCGAACTGTCCGGCAGGCCACAGCAAATTGGCTCGTCTCCTTGGTAGCCTCGTTTTGAAGCTGAATGGATTTCCACCCATCTTCGTCGTACTCCTCCGAGTTAGAGACTATCGAGCTGTTAATATGCAATGGCCAAAGCGAAGGGGGAGGGGCCATACTGATGATGTTTGGTCGAAATCTCCGCACATCGAGTTGTTTCATCGTCTCATCCTTGACGACTTTGGAGTCCAAGGCTTGCATACTACTCAAGCTGAGTATATGAAGGGGATACTGCACTAGTTTTAGCGTAAGATGTTCTCTTTCAATCAATGAAATACCTACAGCATCGTGGAAATCGATGATGGGTTGGTATCCCAACACGTCTTTCCTCGGCGCACAACGGAAGACTTCCCTCTGCCTCGGAGGGTCTATCCTGAATATTCCCAGTCGGTATTTAGCGCCCAGATATCGACTCAATTCCACGGGAATTTCTTTCTCAAGGCTCAATGCTTTGGTGGTATCCTTCCAAATCTTCACGTCTGCGTAGGTGTAACTGCGAGTCTCGATTTCCCGCTGAGACGGGAACGCAACGGGCAACATGAATTCCTTCTCAGGGACGCCTTGAAGTCCTCGGCTTATTTTTGCCGCTACCCACTGCGCCGCACCTCGCAATCCCTCATCCATCCAAGGGAACCTCAATACAAGGAAAGCCTCATCCACCTTGCCCAGCTGTCGACTCGTCTTCGTAGGATCTGGAACCCACAGGTCAATCATGATGTTCGCCATCAGGGGCAGCGATCTCTGTGTCAAAAACTCCCACGTTGATCCAGTTTCCTTGCCGCCTAAATCGCTAGCTGTAGCAGGAGGAGACGGCTTCAACTGCGCAAGCGTGTAGAGACGGTCATATTCGAGCCCTGTCGGCAGAACCCTACTTCGTGCGACTTCTATCCCTCGACATGACTTAACAGGGTAGATGTAGAGACTCTTGACCTTGGGTGCGTGGCCTGGCTGCGGCCCGTGAATGGGAGCTTGCTGGTCCTTGAGATTGCTCTGCTGGGGACTCAGGCCCAGCTTCTTGTGAGTTTGGCGGAGCGCGTCACTGCGCTCCACGGGGATCGGTGGGAATAGTATGAATACAGGAATCAGAAAGACGGCAACGGTGACAGCAAGCAGAAACAGTGACGTTGCGTCAAATTGGTCCAGCAACTCGGGGATAGACGTTGGCATCTTGCTGAGTCGTTGAGCAACATAGGACGAACCGGCAGTATTCAGCTCGCTCACAAGGCCATGGCGGCCATCTCCCGAGTGTGCCATTGCCAGCAAGTAACTATCAACCGGGGTGGCTCTGTATGTCGCGGGTACGGGTTAGAATGAAGCGTGGGAGAGTCGGGTCGATGAATTGCAAATCGTCCACCCCCTTCCAATTCTCTAACACGTTGGACTCCTTGAAACCACCTACCCAAGGTCCACTGTGGCGCATCCCCTCCGTGTTGTGGCTAGAGTTTATCGCTGCGGGACTGGTTCGTTTCAGCAGAGGCCGGCAAAACTTCAGCAACCCTGGTATTGCTCACCATGCCTCTCGGGAGATGGTCCACAAAGGTCACAAATGGTGCCACTATGATGGTTAACCATGGTGTTGTGCCGTATAAGTGCCGCGAGTCCAGGGTCAGGTTCAGGTCAGATTCCGGAGTTCCATGTAAGATCATCCAGGGGCTAGGCGCACATTGCAGGTGAGCCAACCTGGCAGAATACCTAGGTACCTCTGCATGTTCCATGCTAATACCTAATGGAAAGTACCGGTATGCGTAAATATTCAGGGATGCCGAGGTAGTACTGCATTGATTCCGTGGCTACCGGGTCATTTAATTTCGAATCCTATTCGACATACCGCCCTCCTATGCATGCGCTGCCGATCGCGAGACTAGATCTGAAAACCTCACTGCTCTATGGTGCCCCGTAGGGTTGTCTCAAACAAGCGGGCCAGCAGCGGCACGTTCGCACGCGTTCAAGTCAATCAATGGATATTCTAAATTTGCTAGGCAGAACAAAATATCGCCAACGTCTTGACTGGTCCAAAATACTGTAGGGTAGGACACGGTCAAACGGTCAGGGCACTAGGGCGGCATTCCTGAGAATCAGAGTGGCTGGATCTGAAAGAATTCTCCTCAGCGAGGGGGTCGAGCAAAGGGCTTGGACGACGAGGCGTCATCGGAATGTTTTTATTTTATTTTTATTTTTATCTGGTACAGCAAAACGCCGCCGGCCCCCCGAGGCAAGACAATAACTGCTTCTTCCACACCTTAAACCGATAGGCTTGCTTCTTTGCCCTCGAATTTCAGCCAGCAGATCCGCGTATTGCAGCGGGTGAGCCGTCGTGTGACGGACTATAGCACCATGTCGCACAAGGTATCACAACATGACACAGAGCGCAAAGTGCAGGGAGTGAGTCCAGATCGAGCGATTGAGCCTCTCCCAGCCATGTTCGTGTCTGGTGCAGTCTCGAATTGCAACGCATCAATCCCCATTGATCCATGCAGCGCGCCAACCAAAAATAGCTGGGCTTCGTCGTGCTTCGCACTTCGTCGGGAGAAGGGATCCATTTTGGTGTAGAAGCTAAGTCATCCCCTCCCCCCGAAGAGACCAAGGGACAAAGAGGCCTGCTTGGGTTAGAGGTGCCCACCGGGGGTTTAGGTTAAAGGCCGTAAAGCAGACGAGACCCCTGGAAATTACGCAATGGGAGTGAGGACTCGGCAGCTTTCCGCTTCCCCCCACCAGATACGGGCTGCGATTGCCTTTCGGATTTCGTGATCTTGAGTTCCTCCGTGTCGGTATTGGTGTCGGCGGTTGTTGGGGAACAATTCAACGACACTGAAGCTTGAGCTCGGGCCTCGGAGGCGATAGGGTCATGCTGACTATGATGTTGAAAGAGATGCTGCAGAGTTTATCCTCCGACATGATCTTCGGTCCAGACCCCGATCAATAACTAGTTCTTACGCATAGCTGGAACGATAATGTCATGGATCGCCCCCATTTAATGGGTCCCCACCACGAAAGAAGCTCTCTGGCTTTGCATCGCCGACTTGGTAATTAGGAACCCGACAAAATAACTCTGCCTGGACCCCGAGGCTCCATAGACGGGACGCGCCAAGGGGATTCGATGAGACCCATGCATGACCAAGGGGTATCGACACATTTTTCGTCTCAACTCCCAGTTGTTTTTGCGTGGGTTGGGTTGGTTTGGCTTGGCTTGCCTCTGTGGCGCGTCTTCTGTTTGTCCCCACGTTGTGACCAGTTGGCTGACGCCAACATTTTAGCCTCTCTTTAGTGGAATACTCGATGGCGTCTTCCTTCTTCAATGTCAGACCACTTTTGCTCTCACGTCCAGCATTAACAACAAGAATGACGATTGTTGCGAAATGACGACTGCTGTATCCTGTTCCTGCGGCGGGCCGCGGCTTTGGCAGCCCGGCAATACGAGAAGGCTGTAACCAAGGCTTTGATGTCAGCCGTGACGTTGGGAGTGTCTGGATGTGTATACCTTACGTGCGTACGAAGCACGTACGTAGTGGTCAGTGTGCCAATGGTTGGAGGGTGTAGTTAACTAACTGGCTGGCTGCGGAGGCATCAGGTCGAAGAAGAGGAAACTCAGTAGGAAATGGCAACCTTACGATGAAATGTGCTTGTCCAGCGAAAACATGACTTCAAGGTCTTCGTAATGGTCATGTTGCAGCTGAGCCAGGCCAACTGCGAAATACGTATCCCCAGGACCTCATCGGCGTGCCCTCGCCTCCTTGTCATCCATCATGGCGATGTCGTATAGCTGTGAGCAGGGGACTGAGAGAAGTACTAGCACTCAGACGGGAACCTTAACCATCTCTCGCCGAGCTCTCCGCCATGGTGATATGGAATCGATGCATTCCGGTCATAACGGCCATAAGCTGACACCTTCTAGAACCCTAATCGAGTAACCAAGTATTTCAAGATAGGGGGGAGCCGTCGATCACCCTATAGTTGGCTAAGCTGGTTCGGTAGGTAGGGTGGGCGTCGTCATTGGTAATCGCTCTGCCAGGCCTATTCATGCTTGTGCTCACTGGTTGAGGAGGGGCATCGGTCACACTGGCTTGCCGTTGATGATCGTGTGGAATGCCATGTCGAGGAAAGCGTCAACATTACTACACAGTAGCTGGGGCATGTGTTGTCATATCTCCCAGGCTTGGCGGCATGCATTCTCACTCCATCCTCCAGGCTCCGACGAGAGCCACACACGGCTGGGCTAAAACTGCACCGAATGCAGCTCCGACCAACAATGGATAGATCTAGATGGGTTGATCAATCACGACTGTCAATTGGGCTGCCAATGGACTGGCTGGCTTGTCGGAGTAGGCGGATTGTCTCAGGCCCCCTGATACCTAGTTGCCCGCTTGACTGCCCCCGCTAACCACCAAAATAGCATCCAATTGATTTAATATTATTCCTCCGAAGATTTCATATAGAGCACAAAGAAGAGGAACGGCCGTAAAGCTTGGCGCTGTGCGCCTCTCGCCGGCCTGTGACGTCTAACTCATATGCCAATTTTCGTTCCTGCTTTGAGCCCGCGGAGAGATGACAGGGTGGTACCAACTCATGCAGGGATGCAAACGCTTCTTCTTTATCTGGTCTGTGCTTCCGGTTGGGCTGGTCTAGCTGAGTTCGTTCCAAAACATGCTTAGGTCCGGGCACTAGGGACGGATGATGGTGGTGGAGCTTGCACAACCATGGCCCTCATGTGGGCGCAGTTAACATTCTGGTGGAGAAACTCCACTCAGCATCACTCTCCGTGTTTTTTCCGGCCCGGCCGGAGAGACGACTAGGCTAATTCAGTTCGGACTGATGATGACCGTTCAATTCCCAGGTTTGAGGTGTTGCCACTAGCTGAACTTCCTTTTGGGCTTCGAGGCTCATCCCTCAGGGTCAAAGTTAATTCTCATAGCGGCAGTAAGCTGCTGGATCTGGCCATGCGACGACGCGCAGGAGTTGGTCAGAGCGACGTCAAATCGCTGTTTTCATTGCGGGTTGAGAGAACCGGGACTCGATCGAAGGCTTGCCCTGGCACCCAGGACGTCCGCCCATGGGGCGCCCACCAGATCGGCCTCCTCGCGGACCATGCCATGCCGGGTGCCATGCTATCATGTCCCATCGGTGGCCTTGTTGAGCGGGGAAAATACCCATGGATGCCGGCCCTGCGACTGGGATGCCTGACAGCTTCGAGGCTTGCTTCAACCCTGGTTGCCTGGCTACTACATATGGTATTTGGGGTTCCAGTGTCGCATCAAGGCCATCATGGATTATCCTTGGTTGTTATCATTTGCGAAACCAGTCGGTCCTGTCCCTCTAAGCCCTATCTGCACATTTAGCCGCCCCTTGGGCTGGATTGGCGTCAAATAGCAGCAGCCCTGCTGACGGGAGGAGCAGTTTGGGGACGGCCATGATGGAGGAATGGTGTTGACGACCCCCCCGACCGTCTTGTCTCCGGCTCTAGCTCTCATCCGCGCCGTTGTTGATACCGCTTGTGGTGGGCAGATGCGAATCGCCTCCACCACTTTTGTTAGCCCAAGGCGCCTCCATTTAGGCTTTAGTCGATACGCCAAGCGCGTAGCCGCAGTCTGCAGTGCGCGCAGAAGTGAGATGTCAAATCAGACAGCAACCAAGACCCAGGACCCAAGACCCGAGACCCAAATGAACGCGCACCACATCATGGCCCGTGGCCGATATGCTCCTTGATTGGCCCCTTCCGTGACTTCTCAGCTTTTGAATGTATCCTGCGTCGATGGGACTAGGCCCTGGTGGACGAATACCAGTCGCCGCTTGTTGAACAACGCCGTGGCGGGCTTCCAGCCCTGAGCTTCGTTTCGGCGTTATTAGACTCGTTCCGTTCCGTACAAGCATCGCATCGAGGCATCGTGATCCCGGGAGGAGGGAACGAATAAGGGTCATCAAGGATCCTCAAGGGTCAACAAGGGTCAACAAGGGCGAACGAGGGTTTTGGGCGGTTTCTGTTTCTGGTGGCCCTCGTGGCTCGCATGGCTCCTGCCCTGTCCGTTTCGACGGGTTCTTCCTTCTTTCCTTCCCACATCCCACCCCCGGCCTCTATCCAACCATTTCAGCCGCCCCGCGACAGGGCTCCCAGCAAGGCCCTTCAGTTCTTGCAATAGCCACAAGCTAAGCTCTCATCTGGTCTTTGTCACCTATATTACTCGGACTCTTTCATCACCAGCTGCGGGATACTACATCTAGCTCGGCACCTCGTATCACATCCGGTCCCGCATCTAATGCCATATCTTATAGGGCTGGTTCTTCGCCTTTGAATCTTGGCCGTTTCCTCGAAAGCCGGGCAACCTCACTCGGCACGTGCCATCTCTTGTCTTCATCTAGTTGTCTCCCGTTCTCCTTGGTAACCTGTTGTCTCCCGGCTCATGGCCTGGCAATAGAACCAAGCTCGGCCTCATCTCTTTCTCGGACTTCGGGACACATCGCATCCTTCCAACAACGAGGGACCAGAAACCAAGCTGGTGCCTTTATCATTCGACGACGTCCCTTAACCTACCAGGCCGTTACGCGCCGTTCTCCACTTGCCCATGCCGACAACTTGTATCAAGCGCGGATCATCTACGACCAAGCTGTAGCCGCTTTTTTCTGTCACATCTCGAGCTACGTTATTCATCTATGGTCTCTGTAAAAAGAAGACAAGCTTAGCTCCTGGCTGCTCTTGAGACCCAGCGCTCCAGATCGGACTGGTGGTTGATCGACGACGGGATAATCTGCGTTGACACACTGTTGGTACTTGCGAGCGGAAACCCCCCATCTAAGACGACTACCGTGCTTCAACTTGTAACTTTGAGGCTTAATCAACACTCATACCATCCCGTTCCTGCCTTTGGATTGGGCTCTGGAGTTACGAAAGGATCCTTCTCCTAGCTCATCGCCTACAAAGGCCTCGGACTGCTCACTGATCGTATCCTTCGACACGTCTTCATTTAACACCCTCTCGAAGGGACACGCTGCACCGCATTCGTGGATTGAACACGCCCCCAAACATCTCTGCTCTTTGGCGGCAATACAGTCTCTTCTCCATGACTGGAGCCTCATTGCGGTACATCCCTGAAAGCCCCACTGTCTGACGCCCTTGCAGACCACCTTCTCTTAGTCCTTGGGGTGTCTTGCGGCTTACTTCAAACTTTCAAAAGAAACTTGCTTGCTTCGAGAAGCCCTCATCTGCCTTCCTCCACGCCTGGATTCCCCTGAATCGATCCCAACTATTCGACTACCTCCGTGGCCTTACTATTCTATTGATCTTTCCCTTGAGAATCTTATCGTAGAGCAGGCTCGATCGCAGCCTACTGGCTATCCAGAGGGCAAGGAAATCAACGACTGATCCTTACTTGCGAGTTGCTACTCGCTCGCCAATCTCGTCTTTTCTATCTGATTCGACAGGCAAATATCTCCACGGCATCGCTCTCCTGGCTGGACAGGCCATACGACCTCGTCCCTCTTAACGCGCTTGGTGCCTTTGAGCTGGCGAGACTTCGTCTCGAGGCAAAGGTCTCTTACGCTTCTTGATGGTATGCCTTGTTTCCGATACATGAACGTTGACGGTTGACCGATGCTACTGCGTCCCTAAGTATGCGAATCGCGATCTCTTGATTATATCCTGGTTCTAGAAATTCCCTTACAGCCTTGTCTTGCCTCAAAAGTACTACTTGTTCGGATTTGTACTGAACTCACTCGATAAGATGGGCGACTACTATCATCACTTCCTGACCTCGATGTCCGGGGCGGGGATGCATCCAGTCCTCAATCCTGATGAGATGTTCGCTCCCCCGATCCCAGGAGCCTCAATGTCCATGCCACCGGTGGCAATGCCGGGGCCTTATCAGCAACTTGGATACTTTACAGGTTTTCCGGAACCCATGATGTTCAACACCTCAAAGTCACAGAAGGGAAGGAGAAAGTCTGGGGCTGGCCTTGTTCCTGGTGTAGAGCATGTGAAACATCGGAGGACGCGCTCTGGGTGCTTCATGTGCAGAAGCAGGAGAGTAAAGGTACGTAAGAGAATGAATATGGCTCAGAGATAATGGCTGACTCATTAGTGTGATGAAACACGACCAATTTGTGAACGTAGGACTTGAAGTTTACTATTGATGTACTGGAGACACTGACTTTGCTTAGGTTGTAGGAAGGGAAATCGTGAATGCGTATATCCTGATCCGCCTACATCGAAAGGATCCGCGACGGCCAGTGCCAAGTCTGAGAAGAACTCCTCGACCCAACAAATGAGCTCTCCATCATCTAATGGAGACGAAGAAGAAGATATTGAGCAAGATGATGCTAAGCTCGAGACCATCCCGGATGAGGATGAACCGGATGATGACGAACCCGAGGAGCACTCTCAAAGCTTCTCTTCTATAGCACAGGCTAGAAGATTGAGCATGACTACCGCTAATGTTCAGCGATTGGGAGGTCGCCAAAACTCAGAGACCCCATCGCAGGAAGGGACCAAGGGATCTTCCCCATCAGCTTCAGCTTCAACGCCCAACAGTCTGTCAACAGCTCCGTATCCATGCACAGACTTTCCGTTACATCCCGGACGCACAGATTGGGCACACCTGCCACTGGAGTTTCAACAATGCCTCGCTCATTTTGTCGACAATATAACCTGCTATCATTATTGCCAGTCTGGCGACCCTGATGATTTCTTCAAGACCGTTCTTCCTAGCGTAGCCATTAAGCACGAGCCCCTTCTCAACGCCGTTATTGGATTTTCTGCTTACCATCTCACTCTCCAAAATCCCAATGGGAAGCTGCAGGATTTTTTAAAGTATTACAACAAGAGTGTTATCTTGTTGTTGGGGGTATTGAAGAGAAAGGAGAAGCACAATATAGCAACGTTGTTGACTATTTTGCAGCTTGCTACAATCGAGGTGCGTTCCCAGACTGATCTCATAGCCCAGCGTCCCCTCTCTAATCTCAATAAAGGAGTATTTGGGTGACTGGGTCAACCTCATGGGACATCAGAAGGCAGCTTTCGAAATAATTACTAAACTATTCACTCCGGAGACGATCATGCAGACATCGATTGGAAGAATGTGCCTCAACTGGTATGCTCGGTTCGATACTTTCGTCGCCCTCATGGGAGGATTCCCAACCGACCTGCCTCGCGACTGGTTCACAGCGAGAGTCGACTATTACGAATCCCAAATATCATTTCAACCTGATTTTGTTGGCTGGAAGCTGGACAGCTGTACTGCTCAACTAAGGCTCATTGGATATGACATGTCAATATTGTTCTGCCGAGGAAGTCGGGGTCAAATATCTCCCGAGCAATTCATCACGGAGCATGACCAGTTGACGAAGAGACTTGTTGACTGGAAAGAAAATCTCGACCCTGCTTTGGTGGATCCAACCTACCTTGTCAAAGAGTTCAATCCGAGACAGCCCGCCGATCCTGATGATATTGTTAACCCATACAGCCCTCAGATCCTCTATGATTTCCCTCTATTTAGGACCACCTTACTTTGCGCCGAGTGGAACTCCATTATGATCATGCATAAATGCCAATCTTCTGGAATGCGCCCCGACATCTTGTTCGCAGAGTTGAGACATCATTCGTACAATACGTGCCAGCACTTTGAGACACTGGAGTATTGGCCTTCAACCCCTAACGGGGTTTTGATTCTCATCCAAGCGTGTGTTGCCATTGCAACTCTCTTTCTGCCCCAAGATGCACGGCATCACATGTGGATTCGCCGAAAGTTCGCCCTCCTTGAGAGGATGGGGTAAGCCTAGGGCCCTATGTGAAGCTCTCTTCCTAATAATGTCTAACCGCTGCCACAGATATATACATCCCATCTCTTTGAGAAGCAAAATGGCTGAGTTATTTGGCGAACCATCTTGTGCTCGGTGGTGGCTCCCTAACGATGAGGGCTTTAGTCCAGTATTGCAAAGTATTCGGAGCTTTGCGGATGAACGAAATGCGGCTGCAGTCACTGCCCAGCAGGAGAATCTCCGAGAAGTCAGGCATATCTTCGCCAAATTGGAGCTGAACGACCTTGGGAGCGTACCAACTGGCGGTGGAAAAGACCCAGCGACATGACAAAAAACATGAGACAGCGAACATACAGCATGGAACAGTGCCTCTCTCCGCAAGTTTACCTGCAGAGGTCGTGGGAAGGGAGCCGAGGTGTGAACTTAATTGCAGCCCCTTGGTCAGGTAGTTGCTCGCCACACAAACTCGATCGGGCAAGTATACTGTAGATAACAAGTGTTGAGAAGACGAACTTCCAGAAGCCATGGGGGATCGATGATTACAAACATCTGGCTTGGATGTTGAACCGCAAGGGCGGTCGAAAACATTTGAAAACCGAGTTGAAGATCTTGGTCTAGGGCGATATGAAGACGCTGCGTATTTGTGAAGATATCAAGAAATAAAAAGCTGACAGGAAAGCGTATTTCTATGGCTCGATCGGATTGAATGGGAGAACGCAACTCTCTCGGCATTGTGATACCTTAGGCAAGCTAGGCACTTGAAGGACGTACTGTAGACACTGGAGGCCACACGGCGTAAGCTGCCTCAAGACATTGGGAAACATTTTAAATCATCAAATCGCCTGTCGTGGGCAGTGTAGTTGTGTTTCATGTCCAGATGAAACGGGCCTTCCCTTCATCCACTCACTCTAGAACTTGAATATTTACTACATGGTCTCGATTAAGATAATATCGGTTCCGAGATGGAATCCAAAAAAGACCTCTTGTTGGAAAGGAGTACCACTTCGCTCTTGCGTCTCATTTTTCTTCTTCTTCCGACCCGCCTTGCAGAGGATCCTCCGTTGGGGTTAACAGCGACTTCTCGTCGGGCTTTTTTGTTCCACCATCTGTGGCCGGTGGCGCTGGTGCAACGCTTTTGTCCTTTGAACCGGAAGCCTCTGCTGAACCCGAAACCGCCGGTACAGTCGATTTACTAGGCTTGCCTGTCATGGGCTCATCCTCTGGTGGATAAGATTCCCGAGGCTCCTCGGCAGAAGCTGAAGTTTTTTCAGTCGCTTTAGGTTCCTCAACCGGTCCGCCCTCCTTTGCAGACTCTTGCCCTGAATCAATGTCCACGATTGTCTGGTCGGCGTCTGATTCCTCGTCCGCCTCCTCGTCTTCCTTTTCCTGTGCGGGTGATGGTACGGATTCTTGAACATCCAATCGCGTCACGACTGGCTGCTCGACAAGGACAGGAACTTCTGCAACTTCTGGCTCTTCTTCAACAGTCGAGGGGGGCGCGAGGTGCATCTCCTTCATTCTTCGGGCTACCCCATCAGCTTCCTCCTCCTCTGCCTCTACCACAGTTGTTACGGCACTGCCAGTTGAGGGACTACTCCTAATATGTCGTCTCGTATTCGTCCGAGTATATTGGAAATTATCCTCCTCACTCGGTGGTCCACGCTGCTGAGAAGATGGCTTCAGAATCTGCGGTGTCGGCTTCTCTTTCTCGATCTCGTGCTCTATTACAGGCTGTTCCAGCCCCTCGGCTTCCGGAGGTAGCTTGTAATTCTCCGCAGGCAGCAGATCATAGAGGTCGCACACCGACTTGAAGAAGACATAAAGGCCCGTCTGCCCCTCTACCGACCAGAACACCCCCCGGTGCTGAAACCACGCATGCGCAAATATTCGGTGCAGTCGGCGAAACACGTTGACCAAGTTCTTGACTCCAACATTCTTGCTGTGCGTGTCGCTCATAACAACAAATCGACTGGGGAAGATCTTCTGATCGGTTACGACGTTGGCAGCCCAGTCGAGGGTGTGGCAGCAGTAGTCGATCGCACAACAACTCTTCGGCTGCTCATGAACGGCACAAAGAAACTGCCATTCTGAGGCGCGCATTTCAGGGCAAGTACTCGCGCTGCAGGGTGGTGTATCGAAGAGGAAGCCAACAATGAGAGAGTTGCACTGAGAGATGAGGAAGCGACAGAGTTCGTAGAGCCAAAGAGTACGGTCGATACCAGAAGGAGGTTGCGCGAGCTGAAGGGCGGTCGCACGAGTAAGCGGTTGGGTATTCGACGCGGTATGGTAGAAATGGAGGGCTGCGAGATGCTCTTGCAGTTGGAAGGCCGAGTCCAGCTGTATGATGTTAGTAAGGACTTTATCGTGCAGCCGGAAATTCGTCACGGACCTCGTGAAGGGGTATCAAAGGTGGTCCAGCCGCCATGTCTGCAGCTCTGGTACCAGGATGTATGCGCCGCCTAGAGCTCGCGTCAAGAAGCGTCTGCTCCATCTGGGAGGTCTCCGGGCTTGCGGCGGGACTGCCAGAGGGCGAATTTGGTGTAATCTGAATCTCCGCCGCGGGAGGCGGGCTCGGCAGTCGTGGTGAGGACGGTGCTAAAGACATGGCGAGCGAAGGAGGAAGCGCAACCACTTGCGATAGCGTGGTTGAGAGAAGCTGGGCGGTTACGAAGATAAGGCTACAGCATTGGGAACAGCCCGATTGGAAGGTATCAATTTTCTGACTAGAGCTCGATAAGTGCATAAGTTGGCGGATAGAAACGGGTTAACGGGGGCCGTGCGAGATGCCAATCCTTTCGAATTATTGCTCGAACGACAAGCGGAACCGAGAAGTGAGAACTAAGCATAATCCTGGCTCGACAAGATTTCATATATTTCAGAAATCAGTTTATTTTTCTCGTCGATACCACTTAGTTTTATCATTGGAGAAATAGTAAAATTTTCACCATGGACTTTGATGACGATGCTCCGCCAATGCTCGTGGACACCACCGCGGGGGATCAAGAGCAGGACGAGATTTCGGTCAAGGTTCCCATCACCATTGTAACAGGTATTTTGCATCCTCGAGCTCTTACGAAGCTTGAACTGACCAAGCTAAAAGGTTATTTGGGGGCGGGCAAGACCACGTTGTTGAATTTCATCCTTACGGCTCAGCATGGAAAGAAGATTGCTGTGATCATGAATGGTATGGAGGAACCTGGTGACACTGAGTGCTCCTGCTAATGGAGAACATGTAGAATTTGGTGACTGTTAGTGCCTTTATGAGCTGTCTTGGGGTTGGTGTTGACTCTGAAAGCTCTCGATATCGAGAAGTCTTTAACCGTAAATAAGGGCGACGAGCAAGTTGAAGAATGGCTTGAAGTCGGTAATGGGTGTATATGCTGTTCAGTTAAGTACGATGACAAGGGAACGTGCCTCTAAGTACCACTGACGTAAATAGGGATACTGGTGTGAATGCGATCGAGTCTCTCATGGAAAAGAAAGGCGCCTTTGACTACATCCTTCTCGAAACCACTGGCCTGGCTGATCCTGGCAACCTGGCTCCATTGTTTTGGGTCGATGACGGCCTGGGAAGTACGATATACCTGGACGGCATAGTCACTCTAGTTGATGCAAAGAACATCCTACGAAGCCTGGACGATCCGAGCGGCAAGGTTGAAGGCCACGAAGAGCATGACGACCATGGCCCCGTTATGACCACCGCACACGTCCAGATTTCTCACGCAGATGTTATCGTCATTAACAAGTCTGACATGGTGACCAATGAAGAGTTGAGGGAAGTGAGAGCCAGGATTGAATCAATCAATGGGCTTGCAAAGGTACACGTCACGGAGAGGAGCGCTGTACCTCAGTTAGAGGGCTTTCTCCTTGATTTGCACGCTTATGATCAGTTCAACGAGTCAGAGGCTGGAAATAAAGGACATAGCCACCTTGATCCTGTGAGTAGACTGCAATCCGGACTAGACATGGCCCGTGTGACTGATCGTTCAGACAATTTCCACAGTAACAGTTCCAGTCGGACCCCTGCATGGGGACCAGTTAGATGGGGTAGATCGTTGGCTACGGTCGGTGCTGTGGGACAGCAAGCTTCCCGAGGTAGATGAGCCCGGGAGGTTTGAGATACACCGCTCCAAAGGCTGCTTCTTGTTGGATGACGGCAAGGCCAAGATTATGCAGGGTGTTAGGGAGGTTTTTGAGATTAATGACGCTCCTGCTGGAGGGCTGGATTTGCCTAGGGAGGGTAAGATCATTCTGATTGGAAAGAACGTGACGGGCGTTGATTTTGAACAAAGCCTTAAGCAATCAATCCGAAAAACCACCAGCTGATTGAAAGAAACTGTCAATAGTTTAGAATATCGACCTGTCACTCAGATTTCCTATTGCCTTAAATTCAGTGATCTTGTCCTCAGCCTTGGGGTGGTTCTCGAACAAGTGATTGGTGCGTGGCGGGCTGTCGGTGCGGACCCACTTGAATCCGGCCACGGCTCGCGGACCTGCAGCCTTCTCGACCAACACAGCAAAAGTTCCAGCATCATATCGACAAGTACAACGTCGTTCAACATCACACATCGAGTTCGAGGAGACAGATTTTTCGAACTCCTAGCCAACGAAGAGCGCGCTCCCAGGACCTGTTCGCGCGACCCATTGCAATCATGAATCGGCCAGGTAGGACTACTCCCGATCGCTTCGTCTCTCAGCCTTAGACCCCGCTGCTTGTCAAATCCGCGATCCGCGACCCACGAAGATATTCTGCGACCAATGTGTTCGGCGACCAGGCCTGTCGAATACTATGTGCTTGTTTCGGGACGATAGCATGGCGGGCATACCCCTCGTCTCGCTTGACCTCTGAAATCCGAATGATCATGCCCTTCCTCTGCTGCCTCTTCTGGCTTGACGAACGGCTTTGAACTTGGGCGAGACATGAACGATGGACGAGAGAGAGATCGACGGTCTTTCTGTTTCCTTTAGCTGAGAAAGGCGGGCTCTGTGAGACATGTTAGAAAAAATGCTGACGAGGGTCTTTCCAACAGGGGCTGTACCACAAACCTTACGCGGAATGCCTGGTGGATTTGGAGGCCAACAACAACCTCAACCACCAGGCCGAGGCGGAGTCACAAGCCGAATGCCAAATGGGAAACTAGGTACGAGGCTGCACACCTGTCAAGCGGGGCGGCATTTGAGTGAATCATGACAGAGCTGACCGAAGAACGGCGAACGCAGCGAATAACACATCGGGCTGGGCGTTTGGAGGAGGCGTGCCAATGGGCGGTTCTGGTCTTCAAAATCCAAACCGTCAGCTCGGCGGGAATGTTAGTTTTGCGCAGAGCTTGAGCGGATCTCAGCCAGCAACGCCACTGGATTTGTCGTATGTTCTTTCCACCACCTGGTCAATTCGTTTGCACCTTCATCCGATACACGCATGGGCCTCCGCTCTTAATATGGTATCTGAGTACCTACGGAAGGCAAAAAGTGTCAGCAAGGCCGGCGATTCGGTCACGATGGACGTTTCGCTGGTACGAGGCAGCGGCTTGGACTATGCCGCAGTGTTCAAGGGGCATTCTCAAGTCCTTTGTCCTTGCCGACCTTTTCAAATATAACTGCACTCGTTATAGACGTTGGCTGGATTGTGCTGACTTATTACAGGGAATTTCCTTCATTATCGAACAACTCGCAATTGCCCAATGCGAGTCAGGCGTCGATGTGGTCCAATGCTGGTTCTCGGAATCTAGGCGGTCCTATACAACGCAACCAGCCAACACCTCTTTCCTCCCAGCAAGGTGGTCAAGAGGATTTATTTAGCCCCACTTCATCCCGTATTCCTTCAGCGCAAGGGTCATTCCGATTTGGAAACCAGGGCAGTATCGGTCAATCATCTCAGATCCCACCAAGCAGTATCGACGACTTTCCACCACTCAACAGGACGGCAAATGGCGAACTGGCATCAGATCGTGGGACTAGCCTAATGTCTTCTTTGGGCTTCGGATCTCAAACCAGTGCATCCACGGGACCCATGCAAAACAATCGGGGCAACGGCCTCCTCAACGCTCTTTCTGCCAATACAAGGGCGGTAGAAGTGAGATCTCCACCGGGAGTTGGCGCGCCAGGTAAGTCGTGTATATGCCGCTTGATGAGACTTGGCTGATTCTCCCAGGATCCTCAAGGCCACAAGAAACTAAGGGTGCGGGACTTGAGGGCTTGAAATCGCCGTCATTCCGAGACGAGAGCTCGAATGCCGCGCCTGGACACGATGGAGTCCTACAAGCCTCTTCGCTAGGAGCCATAGGCATTGACGCTGTTGCATGCAAGTCAAAAGAGGACGACGAGAGTGAGGGCCCTGAGTTGATTGATCCACTGGCTGGTATGCCGGACGTGGATAAATGGGGAATTAAGGGACTCCGAACGTTGATGAACAACTACCCCGACTATCATGCTATGGTGGTGGGCATGGATCCAAACTCTCTCGGCCTTGATCTGAGCTCTCCGGAGTAATGCTCACATCGCCTGTCTCTCAGTGACCCGGTGCTGACATCCATAGGCTCATCTCCACACAAGTGTATTCTGTCTTCGATGATGCCCCCCCAAGGCCGCAACCGAATTCGGGCAAGTTTCGATTACCTGAGTGTTACAGCGTGACAAATGTTCAGCCCATAGAGAGCAAAATCCAGAGTTTCAATGAAGAGACGCTCTTCTGGATCTTTTACAGCTGTCCGGCAGATGTCAAGCAGCAAATGGCCGCCGTGGAACTGTGAGCATGCTGTAACCTGATTACTGGCTGGTATACTGACTTCTCATAGACACTCTCGAAACTGGAGATGGCATAAGAAGCACCAGGTGTGGCTGACGAAGGACGAGCACATGACACCCCAGATTTTGAGCCCAACCCATGAACGTGGATACTACATTGTGTGGGACACTACAAACTGGCGAAAGGAAAGGGTAAGTCGAGTTGGTGGTGACTGTTTTCTGATGCGCGCGCTAATCGCTGTTGCGCACATAGAGGGAATTCACGTTACACTATGGGGATCTTGATACCACCTTGAATCAGGCGCCGGTTGTATCGTAGCTTTGAATTAGGTTAATTGGAAACCTCTAGAGTCATTGGGTGATAGCTGGCATTGGGGCTGATACTTCAGGGTGTATCATACGGGGCGTTATGCCATCGAGGCAGGGCAACTACTTCTTCGGTCAATGAATTGGGTTCAATTGACCCTGGGATCTGGACGGGACATAAAGCCTTTAAGGTTGTCGAGTTGACGCTTCCACGACAATGCAATACAAGAGACGCTTCAGTCTCTGATGCCGAGAGATTTCATGCTGTTGGTGTCTTTGAGCTCACAAAAGTGCACTGTGTTTCTTCAGGATTAACGTTCAGAAAGCAGTCTTTACCGAGCTACGCCAAAGGCATACATGCGATGGAAGCGCAAGTTCTCATCATACGGATTGGAAATTTCATGCTCGAGGTTTAAATCAGCGATTAGCCGAGGTTCCCCCACGCGCATGCTTGAACACAAGCTCCGAACGGCGTGGCTTAACTTTAGCTCCGGCTCATATCCATGACCCTGACGCAATCTCGAATTACGTGCACTCATCTTCTGGCGCGTCAGCACTCACCATCAACAGACGACCGTTGCCTCGGCCGACTCCATCCTCATATTGATAAGACTGGCTGCTTTTCGCTCTGTCGAGCGGCTTGCAATAACGACAATGTCGAACGAACAGATCTCGCTGCCATACTTTCTGGCCATTATGGTTGTGTTTGGCTTGATAATACGGTACTTGTTCTTTGGAGGATCATCGCCACAACGGCCGGTCCGAACTCCGGAAGCATATCTACGGTCGAGAGAGATTGCGGTTGAGAGGATACAACAGATGTTTCCGCAGGCAGACCGACGAGGCATTCTATGGGACCTGCAACGCAACGGGGGAAACATCCAGAATACCACTGAGCGGATTCTCGCAGGGCGGTTAGAAACAGTACGCCCTTTGTCCCAAGCCAATCTTATCCTCTACATACAGCTAACGATAGCATCTAGCCCCCTGTCACCTTCCAACCCCTTCCACCTCCCGGCCAAGCTGCCCCGAGCAGCAGTGCTACAACAGCATCACGACAGCCCGAGAAGCCGGTACAGCCGGATCTGATCACGCGGTACAACCTGAAGGATAAGCTTGAGAAAGCATCAGAGGAGGAAGAGCAGAAGACTAAAGGCTGGAGCTCTAACAGAGAGGAGAGGCAAGTTTCTCTACAGCGCAGGAGGGATGAGATGATCTTGCAGGCTCGGAGGAAGATGGAAGCAAAGTTAGCCATGAAGAAGGCGGCGGCGGGGAAGGCAGGGATTTAAGAGGTGGATTGTAGGCACTAGGTCCAATTTCACAGCGTTCATTGATGAACTATTCTGTTGTACGAGTTTCTGCGGGATTGATGACCAGGCTGCCAAGGAACTTGCTTAATATTTAGGGAGCAGGCTGGTACTTACATGGGACGGCCCGCCACGCTACCTGCAGATCTGTTAGCCCTTGAAACCGAAGATCCTCACGTGCCAGGATAAACATCTGTAAACCCAGAAGTCGGGGATGATTCGGCTGACGGGCATGGAGCCAAGGTCATTTGGATAGTTTTCTGACGCCGGAGAACAATGTTGATGCGTGAATCAAAGGTTCGGTCTGACGTTGTTGTGCATCAATGAAGGAAGAGTGGCTCGACGCTCCGTTCGTGTGACTCGGGGTGTACGGCGTCAAACCCTGACATTGACACCGAAAACTTACGTACGATGTAGTCGAGACGAGAAGCAGCGGAATGTTCCAAGCTGTTGCTTGATTAAGTTGGCGCTTGCTGAGGTAGCCAAGCTTGAGCCTCCAACTTGGACATGGACCGATGAATCAGGTGTGACAGTGCAGGCTTGGTGGAGCTGGCACAGTAATGACTGCTCCAGAATACTCAAGGCCCTTACAGTGATTTCTGGATGGTGATAGCAAGGCTGTGGAATGGAGGATGGCGAATTGTCTTGATCGTGTGGCTTTGCAACGGTCGCGCCCCATGGCATATGTGGCGGATGATTCACTTGGTTGCCTCCAACGAGCTTGATTTCATCTTAGCCTAATAAAAGGTCACCCTGACAGCACTATCATCTTGCGACAGAAAATATAGGTTTATAACGTGGGAGATTCGAACTCTTCAAAGCTTCCACCCAAGACCAAGATTGTGAGGAGTAAAAGCCTTCCACCCAAGTTGCTTCAGCCCTGGAATTGAATTACCGTGGTGGGGGGGTTTCATTCAGCTTCCCGCCCAAGTCTCCGGGATTGCAAGGCAAAGACCCTGAAAAGGTCCGCCGCTGAGCCACAGGCCTAAACGCGGCACAACCTCAACCACCCGACGACTTCCCTCATGACTTCTTCAAAAAGGCTACACAACCTCACTCTGTCCTCCCTGAACCTCTCCGACTCGACTGCCCCGCCTCGCTTTTGCTTTACCTACCTCGCCATATATTCGTTCGCCTCACGCATAGACGGTGCATCGGAACCCAACACCCACGGAATTTGACGTCATTTGGGTAAGTCGCCTTGTTCCTTTGGCAGCTGCCAATCATCGCGATGCAGCATGGCAAGGATTTCAAGAATGCCGGGGAATGCCAGCGACAGCCACTCAGATCAGGTTGTCAACTTGGGTTGCACGGGGCCGCTGACTGGCTGGTGTTCTCGTGCAGCTGGTCGCCGCCTGGCCGTCATTCTGTGTAATCTCGAATCGCCGAATCTTTCGTCCACTGCGCTCTACGACTTGGCTCTTGCTGACCTTCTTCTCAGAATAGATTCCATCTGTCGGCACAACCTCCCATCCACCTAGATCTGCCGGTCCTTTGCTGAGCTTCCGAGATACAAGATTGTATTCCCATTTTTTGGGCGCGTCAATGTTGAGCAAAACTCGTGGTTTGTCCTCGCAGCTCGGTTTTGGATCCTGTGGACGGCGCATTCGAGCGAGCGGATCAGCATAGTCGGTGGTATCGTCTCTGCACGGGTTAAGGTTTTAGCTTGAGGCCACCTACTTACATCCGACTACGATAAGCTACCTTGCATGAACGGGGACTACAAAGACGTCTCGGCGCACTAACTCACCGACTGCGATGGGGACTCAACGGGACTACTACGCAGATCTAGAGCTGCCCCCTTCGGCCGATATCCAGGAAATCAAGAAACAATTCCGAAAACTTGGTATGAACGAGACCTTGAGATTTAGCTGCAACCTTTACTGACAACCGTAATAGCTCTCAAATACCACCCCGACCGGAATCCTGGACGAGAGGCAGAAGTAAACTCGCAATTCCAAATCATCCAGTCGGCTCATGAAATCCTCAGCGATCCTGAGCAGAAGGCTAAATATGACGCCGTCCGCAGTCGTTCAAGATACCCAGGTGCCTCTGGGGTGAAGGGAAATCCATGGTCGAATGTTGCCAACCAGTACCCGCCCCCTCCTCGACGTAACGCCTCAACTCGGGCGCAAGCGCCGCCCTCGGGCGCACAGAGATGGCAGACTCGCTTCTCATCAGGTGTCCCTCCGACCGCGAAGCAAACAGCCGGTCCGGATGCCGAAGCAAAGAAGAATGCCGCCCGTGCATTCGAAAACATGCGCAAAGGTCCGTCCCAAGCACGCGAGCCTCGCCCACCACCACCACCTCCTCCACGAACAGAATCAGCGCGGCAACGCGCAGAGGCCTCCTTTGGTGCGAGAAAGCCGGGCTACCAGCCTCGATCAGCGATGCCTGGCGACGAGCCTCCTGTAACAAGCAATAATTATACGCGACGGCCAGATACGGAGCGTTTTTCATATGCGTCCCACGAGCCGAGTCAACCTTCGCCGACGATGCCAGACCCATTGCGTCAATTCAGGGATCAAGACTCTCCTTTTGACTCCCGACAGCCCAGCCCCTATATGAGCCGTGGTGGCGAGAGAACCAATCCATTTGACGGGATCCCTTTGGGGCGTGCTAAGAGCACGAGAGAGCCCCCTCGCTCAGAGGCGACGTCCTCGTCTGAGGGTGAGCCTTCCTACCGACAACGCAGCACTAGTGCACCAAAAGGTGGCAGTACGGGAGGACTTTCAACACCGAGGAAACCTGTGCCTAATCGGGAACCACAGACGACCGAAAAACCAACAGACACTCGACCGAAAGCTCAGTTGAAGAAGAACCGTTCGCACTCCGCATATAAGAGCGACCCTGAACTCAACGCCTTTAATTCGGACACCCCGACATCGCAGGTTCCCTATGCAACGATGGATCCGAATGGTCTGTACTGCGCAGTCAAGTATAATTCTATCACTAACATCATCATAGCTTCAAATCCACAAAGCAACGGCGCTAGCGGACCTTCTATGTATGCCAACTTATTTTGTTCTTATAATGATCAACCTCTTTTCCCAGCGTGGAGCGAGGAGCGCGCACACCAGCCTTTTTGGACGACCATCCATGAAGCCGATGTCTGGAGGTGGCAGCAGGCATACAACTCACGCTCTCCCTTGAACCCAACTCCTAGTGGAGGGCCCAACCCCCTTCTTACGCTCACCCCCTTCGAGCGACAACAACACATATTCCTATCGCAATTGATCAACAAAGTGATTCCTGCGAGAGTAACAACTGATCATATTCCGTCCACCTCTCTTAGCCCAAACAAATCCGTCAATCCGAAACATGCTGACCAAACTTTACCCAATAGCTTCAGTTTTCCGGTGAACGACGAAACCTTTACACCGATGTCTCCTGAGGCACATCGGTTTGCAAGAAGTAGCACAGATGACATTAACACGAGCTTTGTTGATGGCGGGGACTCCAGCACCTGGCAATTCAGTGCCGGCGGAGCAGAGGATGCTCAGGCAAAGTCTCGTTCTGGCTCTCGCTCGCCAACTAAACCCCCACAATCTGGCCATCCTGATCCTCCGAATGCTCCATCTGAGTCCGAAAAGTCGGACATGGGCTTCAACGCGGAAGGATGGAGTGATAAGTTTGGTCCACAGACATTCGTTCCTCAGCCTCCGCAGTCCCAGTCCACTTCACCAACGAGATCTAGCCGGACCAATTCGAGAAAACCCAAGCCGACTAAGACGGCGGGAGGAAGTGCAACGATCATTGATGAGAACAGTAGCGATGAAGAATTATTTGAATGGCGAGGAAGGAAAGCACAGACAGAGCCTATTGCTGCAGAAAGCCCACAGGCAATGGACATCGATAGCCCTCCTATTAACTCCCCTCCGGGAGCGGCGTCGGGAATTCCAGTGGCGGCATCTCCATCACCTCAACCTAGCGGCGCTCGAAACATCCACGTCGAGCCCACACGACCCGAGTGGCGGCCAGGCAATGTTGAAGCTGCGAACGGCGAGGCTGCGCCGCCGGTGCCTCCAAAGATGGAGCTCCATTCTAATGCTGCTGGATCGGAAGACAGCGAGGAGTTCAGAGCTAGCTTCGCCGATCTGAAAAATGTGGCGCCTTTCGCTCAGCAGGAATCGGGGTTAAAGTCTTTTACCGACCTCAAGGATAGCTTGCCGTTCGAGAGCAAACCATCTGCAGACATCCCTATCAAGTTGCCGAAACCACATCCATTGGTTCTCCCTCAAATTCCATCCGCTCCTCGACTTCCACCTACGGTTCTTGTTCATGGCTTGAATCCAAATAAGCTATCTTGGGATAAATATGCGAAGGATTTCGAGACGTATCTAAGTCTATGGGATATTTTTAATGCGCAAGTTGTCGATCATTTTGCTACCCGGAAGAATAACATTGCCCGCAGTAGAGAGTCGAAGGGTTACTCGTTCCTCGAAGCTCGCGATAACACAGATATACAGGAGTACTACAACTGGGTACAACAGGACATTGATGTGCGGAAACAATGGACCGAAGCTTGCGACGAACATCAACAACGACTTCGAGAGTTTATGGCGTTTAGACAGAAGATGAAATGATTTGCTACCTGGTTCGGGAGAGCCGGCGGCAGCGCAAGGCCGGGTGTCCTGGGGTGGCACATTCCCGGACTTGGGGTGGAATTCTTCGGCTGCTTCATGTGTGCCGAGAACTACGACCATGGTTTGACCGGAGAAGGCGATACAACACTTTGTGCAACGTTTTGGCGAAATAACAGTCGCACATGGGGTTTGACAGTTTACGGGATTGGCTGAAGTACGGTCAAGCGTTGGCGTTTTGCAACAACGAGGTTCTGTTGATTTGCTCAGGTCGGTGTTGCATGAATGAGGACGATCAAGGCTTCGAGAGAATTTCGTTAGAAACCGATACGGAGCTAAAAGTCGCCATTGTGGAGTTTGGGTTGCAATTGCTTGTACAAAGATCTTTACGAGTTGGCATATAGAGATAGAGAAAGACGGGCTATTTGCTACGACGACAGCCGTACAGGCATGGCCGGCTTGAGTTTTGGGTCAAGTTACAGCATCCTGCTGTTCGTGAGAGGGCTCCCATAGAGCTGGATGTATCTGCTGGGTTTGATGCTCTATTGGACTTTCTTACGTTACCATATTGTTTGACTCTACGCCAGGCCGCCGACTCGAAGTGGAAGAAATGTTTTCCCGATATGTACTCAACTAAAGAGATCAACCAAGAAAATGGTGTCAGATTCTCCCGAGCTCCCTAACTGGGCGTGTCTTCTGAGCCTGCTCTCACCGAGTTGCCCCTGTCTATAACCCTCTGAGTCGAGCCAAGCTGTCTTCTATGATTCACTCACTTTCTTCTCAGGCTTCCTTCAGTCTGAAGTCTCCCCGCGTGATTGAGGCGGTTCTCCCGAACCACATTCACCTCTCGCCGCCACCCTTTCCGACATTCTCCCCCTATTCGTCTCATTGTGTCTTCACTTTCATCCTTATCAACTACTCAAGCGAATGCTTTGATAGTGACTCATCTGCACAGCCCTTTTGCCTTGTTGGCTCTTCTTAGGCGACCTCTCCCAACCTTTGTCTTTCTCTTCTCACCTTTTTACACCTCTCACGCAACACACCCCAGACTCTCTGCATCTTCTTTGACAAGGCAACGCCCTTGCAACCCGAGTCCCATCCCTTTTACCAGCATTCTTATTCGACTCAATACTTCACCTCATTTGAGATGTCTGACACCGAAGTTAGCGGCAAGGCCCTTCCCTGGACCGAGGAGGCCAAAGTAAGGACATCGCGATTATTCTTCCTCGCCTCCACCTAACATAATAATAGTACCAGTTCCTTCTTCGCATCATCGCACAGTATAAGGATGCAGGGAAAGCCATTAACTGGTCCCGCGTTCAGATGCCCGGTCGCACCACCAAGTCGCTCCAGAACATGTGGACCAAGATCAACAAGGCTGTCGTCGAGCTGGAGGACCAGCAGAACGGCGAGAGCGCCGCTTCTACTCCAGCCAGGAAGCCTACACGTAAGTCTAAAGCGTATATAGGATGATGATGTCAATTAATTGTTTGTTTTAGCCCGCAAGCGTATTAAGAAGTCGGAAGTCGTCCATGAGGAAGACGTAACCGACGACGAGAGTCTCATGGCCACGTCTCGAAAGCGTGCATCGACCAGTGAGTGATGGCGACTTGATGTCCAGGGCCATAAACTAACGTGCGCAACAGCCGGCACTCCACAGCGCGCCAAGAAGGCCAAGAGGGCCAAGAAGGAGGAGGTTGACGATTCACCAACCTCTGTCAAGCACGAAGGGGATATGGATGAGTAAGATAGGAAGCACTGGTCCTAAAACCTTGGTTCTTGCAGCATTAGTAGACGATGCCCTGGCTTTCCGCTGCAGCATCTACATGTATGCGACCAAACTTACCTGGCTTTGGGACATCTGGATTGGTAGCTGCTTGCTGAGGGTTTCTTTGATTTTGGGTCGGACGTGGAGACTCGAGAGGAGAGAAAACAGTCGCGATAGGACATTTAAGGAATGAGAGTCTCATGGTTGAAAGTACGGGATCGTCTGCCAATGTATACCCTCGATAACGGAAGTGGACTGCCAGAGCAAACGAATACGATTGATGTTTGCATCCAACTCTAAACAACCGTACATTTGGCGATCGTTGCGATCACCCCTACAGCCTAGATATCCTATATGAACAAAGAGCGGCAGAGAAACCGCGTCTAAACCGTTGCCGTTAAGTGAGGTGGAGATGTTCCGGAGTCTAACTGGCTGTGAAGCCGAGCGCGAGTAATCGGGCAACTCACTCACTACAAGAGAGCTCTGAGGGG
This sequence comes from Microcera coccophila, assembly GCA_024112705.1. NCBI lineage: Eukaryota > Fungi > Ascomycota > Sordariomycetes > Hypocreales > Nectriaceae > Microcera > Microcera coccophila. Next base: position 20,810 of record JAMYIC010002375.1, on the reverse strand, counting down.
TTAGTCGCATTACCCGTCAACCTTACATCCACCATTCGACAACCAGAGCATGATCATCGATAAGGCGTCCACTAAAGCATGCGTCCCGTCAATAATTTCCCAAGTCCTACTGCAATTTATGAGGTATAAAGTAGTCCAGCCGTCGAATTGCCGATCGGGGGCATGGCTTCCGTCACAATCGACCAGGAAGAACGGACACCGTTCCTGGAGACGAGGTTAGATAATTACATGCAACCGCGTAACAACATAATCGACCATAACACCTGCTCGGTCACATCTCGGGATGGGGATTGGTCCCTTAGTCAAAGCACAAGTCGCCTCTACATCTCGCACGCTTTGTCAACATGCAACTCCCGCGTCTTCGAGTTTGGAAGCGTTTTGTACTTGGCTGCCATCTTCCCCGGGACGCTGCACCCGATGTCTGTCTATGCCATGGCGAGGGGCGCCTCCGCCATCTTGTTGTCGTCACTTGTTGGACAATACATCGATCACAGGGACCGGTTGAGAGTTATGCGACTTTCTATTGGTAGGGAGTATTCATCTAATTCTGGACGGCGATGATGCTGATCAGAGCAGTGTCACAGCGACTTGCAATTGGGCTGTCTTGTGCAACCTTCTTCCCCCTGGCTCAGATGGTAGATGCTTCACAGGCTTTGAGGATGAGGTTTTTGGCTCTTCTCATTTTCTTATGCTGCATTGAGAAATTAGCTGCAATCATGAACCTCGTCTCCATGGAGCGAGATTGGGTTGTTGTCGTCGCGGGCCACGATTTAGCAGCACTTCGAGGCGAGTTCATATGCGTTTGTCCCTTGCTCGACAATCACATCAATCAAGCTGACCTCACTGACAGCAATGAACTCACAAATGAGGCGCATTGACCTGGTATGCAAACTGCTCGGTCCGTTCTTCATCGCCCTGATCGATGGTGTCTCTACCGAGACCGCAATTTTGGTGAACCTTGGAATGAATTGCACTTCGGTCGTCGTAGAATATTATTCTATTGCCAAGGTAGAATCCTACAAGCCTCGCTCGAGTCGCGTGTCAGTTCACACAGTCAGGTTTACTACCAGGTATCGGGGTTGCAGCAGCCAAAGCCGGCGTCTCATCATCCGCAGTCACAAGACAATGTTCAAGGTGGCCTACTAGGACGAAGATGGCTGTCCGTAAGGCGGGCCACCGAAAAGGCCAGAAAAGACCTCCTCCTCTATTTTAGGCATCGGGCTTTCATGCCTTCGTTCGCGTGCGCTATACTATACTTCACCGTCCTCTCCTTCTCAGGGCAGATGGTCACTTACCTCCTCTCGTCCGGCTATACCTCGACATATGTCGCCGTCGCAAGGGCAGTTTCCGTGGCTTTCGAGGTTTTGGCTACATGGGTTGGGCCATGGTTGATGGCGAGGATAGGACCGATCCGTTCCGGACTCTGGTTTTCGAGCTGGCAGGTAGGCTGCCTGGCGCTTGGCATGACTATCTTTTGGTCGTACGCAGATAACGCCTTCATCACAGCTTCAGCGCTCGTAGGATGTACTATCCTGAGCCGACTAGGCCTGTGGGGGTTTGACTTATCTGCTCAGATAATCGTGCAAGAGGCAAGTTCACTGACTACACGTCGCGACATGCGAGTGTTGACTGTGATTCAGGAAGTCGAGGCAGAGAACCGAGGCGCTTTCTCTACAGTTGAAGCAAGCTGGCAGAATACGTTCGAGATGTGCTCCTATGTCGCGACCATAATTTTCTCTTCGCCGAACCTGTTTCAATACCCAGCAACCATCAGCGTCGCTGCGGTTGTGTGCGCGTGGGCGCTGTACAGCAGATTCGTACAAATTCGACGTGGCCATCTCCTACACATGCCGACATGCATTTCGCACGCCGAAAAAAGACAGCGATCGACAGAAGATTTGCGGGAGGCAGTGTCGCGGGGACATACAGATAGCTTCTGAGCGACACAAAAGGATGGGGTTAAATCGAGATTGCGCGTGGATTGAGGTTGTGCAGCCCAAGGCATGGCATGTGAAGCCGCAGAATCCGGCCGCCAAGGTAGAACAGGCATCGAGCACCGGAAGATAGAGTGGTCTGGTGTAGTACGTGAGACATGTTCATGGTCACATGAGATCGAATGTGTCGCAACCGGATCTGCGATATCACCATGATTGTGGTGCCGAAGCCATCCGCGTCGGCTCCACGTCTCGGACGAGTGATTTGTCTGTCTTGGATCAATCAGATGGATTGGATGCGTGCATGCGGGAGCTAGGGGTAGTTTTCTGCGGGTAATTCTCTAGATTCGGCAGATCTGAGCTCGGCGTGTTTGTGAGTTCAGACGAAGGGCGAGAAAGGCGACCATGCCGATCTCATGTTCCCGAGTCACGGACACGAGGTCAGGATGCTCCGGACTAGCGGCGTTAGTGTCAGGCAAACACGATGAACACACTGACGAAAAGACACCGACTGGTGTGTGTAGGAAATGATGTAGATGCAGGTCTCAATCACCCCCCACCAGAGCGATCATGTTCTTCCGGCCTCCACACCCTCTTCAAGGCTCCTGGACAGGCTTGACAAGATCGGGTGGAGGGTTGAAGGTAGGGAGGGGCCACTCCATCCTTCGCTCTGCATATGCATGGCGTAGCCTTACCTAAGGTACGAGCGGGCGGGAATGACGCTACGCGGCTGAAGGGGGAGGGCCATGGGTACCTCCTGCTAAGTTTAAGGTCGCCGAAAACCTGGAGCAAGCCTGAAGCAAGCCCCTAAAAAAAAAAAAAGACCTGGCAAGGAATCACCTAACCTAGAGTTGGCACACCGTGGCTGTAGTGCAGTATGCAATAATCCTGCTGATCCACACCTCGAGACTTGCTCGTTAAACTTTAAGGTGTGCCTCGAATTTTCTCCATACGATCTGGATCCAACCATAACAGGTGCTGAGCATCCCTCCAACATCCCCCTTTTATACACGCGACCGGCTCCTCCTCTCGTTCACCTGCTTTTGCTTGTTCGGTTCAGCCTTTGCTCTGGATGCCCTATCGTTCCCCCCCTTCTCGTCGCACCGCATCTCGAGTTCGCGACCGTTGCCACAGTACCCAGTCTGTGCCCCAGCCTGATCGTCCCCCCAAGTCTTCCGGCCTTCAGCGACGCCTCGTGTACTCGAGACCACCGGCTCCTCCCCTGGACTCGTGGCTCACCGCAACATGAATGGTTTGACGGCTTCGGCAAGGGCAAAGAGAAAAGCCCCGAGTTCTCCCGACCAGGTCCCTCCGTTGAAGAAGGCCGTTAACGGAAAGTTGTCGGCCGATGACAACACACCTGATATCATCGAGCTTGTAGACGACTCCGATGTGACTGAGGACATCCATACGCACGCTGCAATGTATATCGGGACGCCTGGGAGCTTGGGAGAGTGGCAGGATACCATTCAAAAGGTGGTACGCAATGTCGTTGCCATACGCTTCTGCCAGACCTGCTCGTTCGACACGGACTCAGCCTTGACCAGCGAGGCCACAGGCTATGTCGTTGACTCAGAGAGAGGGTACGATATTCTTTCTTCAGATAGTCACAGTGGGGAAGCCTAGATTGACGTCAACATCATAGGTACATCCTCACGAACCGCCATGTTGTTGGTGCCGGCCCCTTTTGGGGATATTGCGTTTTCGATAACCATGAAGAAGTAGACTGCTACCCTGTGTATCGCGACCCGGTTCACGATTTCGGTATTTTGCGATACGACCCCAAGGCGATCAAGTATATGCAGGTTGACGGGCTGGAACTACGCCCAGATCTTGCCAAGGGTATGGCCCCTATCCCTCACCACCCAGGTGCAACCGAAAAAAGCTAACAGACCCGTACAGTTGGCGTTGAGATCCGGGTGGTTGGTAATGATGCCGGCGAAAAGCTCAGTATTTTGTCGGGTATCATCAGTCGACTCGACCGAAATGCCCCCGAATACGGCGAGGGATACAGCGATTTCAACACTTGCTACTATCAGGCTAACGCCGCCGCCAGTGGAGGAAGTTCCGGTAGTCCCGTGGTGAACAAGGATGGATGTGCTGTTGCGCTGCAGGCTGGTGGACGGTCGGACGGCGCGTCGACGGACTATTTCTTGCCTTTAGACCGACCTCTGCGCGCTCTGAAATGCATCCAAGACGGACGACCAATCAGTCGAGGAGACATCCAGTGCCAATTCCTCCTTAAACCCTTCGATGAGTGCCGGCGACTCGGATTGAGCCCTGAATGGGAGGCGGCTATGCGCAAACAGTTTCCCGATGAGACGAATCTGCTGGTTGCTGAGATCATTCTCCCCGAGGGCCCTTCAGACCATAAGATTGAGGAGGGCGATATCCTTATCAAGGTCAACGACGAGTTGATTACCCAGTTCATTCGGCTAGATGATATTCTGGATTCAACTGTTGGCAGTACCATCAAATTTCACCTCCAACGCGGTGGTCAAGACGTCGAAGTCGAGATTGAGGTTGGAGATCTCCACAAGATTACCCCTGACCGCTTTGTTTCGGTGGCCGGCGCCAGTTTCCACGATCTCTCCTATCAGCAGGCAAGGCTCTACGCCGTGGCGGTCAAGGGTGTCTACGTCTGTGAATCTGCTGGCTCGTTTCGTTTCGATAACAATGATAATGGGTGGATTGTCCAAACGGTAGACCATAAAAAGGTCACTGACCTCAAGGCCTTCATTGAAGTCATGAAAGCGATCCCCGACCGAGCAAGGATCGTAGTGACTTACAAACATCTCCGCGACCTACACACCCTCAACACCACCATCGCTTATATCGATCGCCACTGGGCGTCGAAGATGAAGTTAGCGGTGCGGAACGATGAGTCTGGCGTTTGGGACTTTACAGACCTGGGCGACCCATTGCCACCAGTGCCTCCGGCTCGGCGATCCGCCTCCTTTATCGAACTGGACCACATGCCTCATCCTGGAATTGCAGATCTGATCCAAAGCTTCGTGCATATCAACTGCACCATGCCCGTGAAGCTGGATGGATTTCCCAAAAACCGTCGATGGGGAATGGGACTGGTCATTGATGCCGAAAAGGGTCTTGTTCTCATTTCCAGAGCCATTGTTCCCTATGACCTGTGCGATATCACCGTTACGATCGCAGATTCCATCATCATAGATGGAAAGGTTGTCTTCTTACACCCTTTGCAAAACTACGCCATCGTGAAGTACGACCCGGCACTCGTTGACGCACCAGTGAAGAGCGCCAGGTTGAGTAATGAGCAACTCACCCAGGGCGCCAAGACCTACTTTCTTGGTCATAATCGCATCGGTCGAGTGGTACATGGGTCGACCAACGTGACCGAGATCACAGCAGTGGCAATCCCAGCCAATTCTGGAGCTCCCCGTTACCGTGCGGTCAATGTCGATGCAATCACCATCGATAGCAACTTGGGTTCGTCTTGCAACAGCGGCGTGCTCGTTGCGCCTGATGGCACTGTGCAGGCACTCTGGCTTTCGTATCTGGGTGAGCGATCGCCATGCACGCAACGGGACGAAGAGTACTACCTGGGGCTCGGCACCCGTACTTTGATTCCCGTTATTGAGAGCGTCCAGAAAGGCGAGACGCCTCACTTACGAATTCTCTCCGTTGAGTTTAGGTCCGTCGCGATGTCACAAGCGGCCGTCATGGGCGTTTCCGATGAGTGGATTAAGAAGGTCACCCAAGCGAACCGATCCCATCATCAACTGTTCATGGTCAGCAAGCGGGCATTCGAGCGTGCCAATCACCCGGTTTCCTTACTTGAAGGAGATATCATCTTGACCTTGAACGGTAAGATGTGTACTACCATCTCTGATTTCGACGTTATGTATACTCAGGAGGTTCTGGAGGCCGTTATTGTTCGTGAATGCGATGAGATGCACCTCCAATTGCCCACTGTTTCGGCCGATGATACTGAGACTGACCACGCCGTCGCTTTCTGTGGTGCTATCCTCCATAGGCCTCACCAAGCTGTTCGTCAGCAAATCAGCAAGCTCCATAGTGAAGTTTATGTGAGCAGCAGGATCCGCGGGTCGCCGGCCTATCAGTACGGCGTCGCACCGACCAACTTCATCACCCATGTAAATGGGACTCCTACCCCTGATCTCAATGCTTTTATTGTGGCAACTCGGGAAATTCCCGACAACACTTGTAAGTCACTTTCGAGGCCGAGCTCGGGGGACACCAGGACTAACGGTATGCAGACTTCCGACTCAAGGCAGTCACGTTTGATTGTGTACCCTGGGTGATTACTATGAAGAAGAACGATCATTACTTCCCCACAGTGGAATGGATCAAGGACGATAAGGTCTCTTGCGGATGGCGACGCGTGACATATGAAGGCAAGCATGTTTTCTCAGGGGAGGCAACGGACGGGCTGCCTCCGACTGCTGAGGATGCCGAGATGGAATAAACGGCATTTGAGAGATGATGGAGCCCGAGGGCGCATCTCGTAATAGCGAGATGGATTTTGTTAATTCGTGTTTGTTTTTGGCCCAACGCGATAAGTATATCTTGGCCGTGGATTTAGGCATGGCGTTCAACGGCGATGAGGGACTTCCACACTTTCTAGAGCTGTCCGCAAGCACAGGGCATGGGGCATTTCATGGTGCTGGACGGCATTATAGGCACCATGAGGGCAGGACTGCATATTGAGGGGGAATAGGTTACAGACTTTTAATACTGGTAGCAGATACTTTATAGTCCATAATTTGGACAGAAAATTTCATGTATAAGGATATTTTCTGCTGTTCCTTGTTCTACCGTCTCTCTCACCCATTATACTAGTGGCGCGGGTGACGAATTCTGCCATGCGAAGCTCTAGTGGGGTCCCAGGCAGCGGGACTAGACACACAGGCTCCAAGATTAGAGATCGCTGGCGTCGGCGGAATCGGGGGCACCTCAAGGTGTCTCAACTCGTCTGCCTTCAGCTTTTAAACAGTGATAGCAGCCTCTCCTCATTAAGACTACTTTCCTGCTCTCGTCATTTCCTCTCTGCAGCACCCGGCCCTCTTGCTCCCTCGCCGTCTTTAGTACTTGAGAATTCACGATGGCTCCAGGAGCAACGTTGCTGGTGAGCTGCCCCTCTCTACCCCGCCATGCCACCTTACGATGAGGCATACAGGATACAGTGACGCAATTACTAACGTGACGCTCGTCAAGACGAAGCTCAAAGTCCAGCTCAAACTCGCCATCGCACGACTACGAATGGTCCAACAGCGCGATGAGCAGCTCGGAAAGACACAGCGAAGAGCTATGGCTCAGCTCTTGGAGAGCGGCAAGGAGGATTCAGCAAGGATCCGCGTCGAGAACATCATTCGATCCGATATCACGAGCGAACTCCATGAGCTGCTAGAACTATACTGCGAGCTATTGCTCGCGCGCGCAGGTCTGCTGGAAGGCTCTGTGTGCGATCCGGGGCTGGAAGAGGCGGTTAAAAGTATCATCTACGCGGCGCCGAAGACAGAGATCAAGGAGCTTGGGACGGTGAGGACGTTGTTGGCGGAGAAGTACGGGAAGGAGTTTGTCTTAGCTGCGATGGAGAATGCCGATGGCAAGGTGAACGAGAAGGTCGTCAAGAAGTTGAGCGTCGAGCCCCCAAGGGAAGAGCTAGTGGCGGGATATCTTGAGGAAATCGCCAAAGCATATGGAGTCGACTGGCCGAAGCGGGAAGCCGTCACATCAACCCCCGTGCTTCTCGATGCAGACGATGCAGGCGACGCACAAGACGGGGAAAACGACGATGACGATAATGATTCGTCAGGCGGCAAAGAGCAGAAGGTCCTAGCAGATTCGTTCTCGACTCCCTCCAAGGCTCTCTCAGAAGAAAGCCGCGCCGCGTTCCAAAAGCTGAGCGGCCCAACGAGCCCTCTGACCGTGACGCCGCCGAGGATGACAACAGATAATGTACATCCCAAGGTAACACTTGGAAAGGTGGAACTGAAGCCGAACAAACCAGCAGCGGTGTCGAGGAAAAATGAGCCCGAAGGGTCGGTTCCGGATATCAGTGATCTGGAGAGGAGGTTTGCGGCGTTGAAGAAGAGCTGACGGGGGGTTTGAGGTGGGGGTGGCTGTTTGTGTATTTGCTTATGGAGTATCACGGGTTGGGGCATTTCGTTGACTATTAGTGTTTGATGCCCGATGTACTCTTCTACCGAAGCTGATGCTTGATATGTTTGCCATGTCCTTTCGTCAAGGTTCATTAGCAAAATCAAACATAAGGTATCCTGATCTCGTACATGACGAAGGTGTTTACCAGGTGGCAGCCAGCTGAATGATTGCAAGGGATCCCCCCTCCTGGGAAGAAACCCTGTGTTTGCTCTTGCCTCGACAGAGCTACTTCCGCTACATTCACGTAATCGCAACCACGCAGCTTCGCTTTTAGCATTTTCTGAGTTTTCAGTAATTCACTTGGATCCGTGCCACACCCAACTACTAATCAACTCATTTCTCTTTCAAACCTTTCTGGGCAGCCAGTCTTTCCTTTCATCGACATCTAGATTTACTTAAATCAGCCTCCGAGTCTTTTCATCCTCCTCCCCAGTCCTTGCCAAATGGATCCTGTCGAAACGATCCTTGTAACTGCTCGTGAGAAAGTGGGATTTAATGGCTTACGAGACTTCAGAGATCTCGGCAAAATGCGCCAAGGGACCTTGGAGAAACGGCTACTAGTCGCAAGCCGACAACTCACAAGCGGCAACATGGCATCCGTCTATGCAATGTGGCTACAAGACCAAATTGTTCGAATTGGGGGAGCGGAGAGGAATAAAGTGGTGAGGTCTTTCTGCAAGTTCTTGGATTCCTGGCAGATCGGCCGGGAGGGAGTCCTAAATTTGTGGGATGATTGTGCTAGGTATACCTTGAGCCTGCCTGGGAAGAAATCAGATCGAATGGCAATGCAATTGGACGCGGTGCGTGACGAGATGATTCGAGTTTTCCCCAACTCAGGGGCTATTGATACTCGACCGGGGTCCACACAAGTACCAGTCGGTCCAAGGAACAGCAACAGCTTTCAATCACCTATGAATACAGGTCGGCATTTACATCAACAGAGGAATCCGAAGCCAAAAGACTCCACAGTTCCGCCCTGCAAAGTCGACAACGATCGAGAGTCATCCAGAGTTCGTTCTGTAGAGAATTTTCGCAACGCGAACACTTGGGCTAAAACCTCGACCCATCACGACGCACAGCCTTCTGTTCCGACACATTATGTCTACCAAAGAGGCAGCGTTAAAGGTGCCCATATCCCAATATTCTTTTAATGGAAAGATGTTCGACTAACAGATATAGGCCATTTCGTTCAGGATCATCCTACGAACTCAAGTTTAGATATAGACTCTCAGCCAGAGAAGGATTATGAATGTTGGACTTGCGGAGCTAGAGGAGAACACTATATCACGAGTTGTCCCAGTAAGATCTCAGAGAAGCAACCGGGCTCTAAACTTCAACTTCTATCCGAGGAGGACCAAGGTAGAAAGGACGACTGCCTCGGTCCGGATTGGCGCCGAAATAGCCAGAAGGGCAGACTGTCACCGTGGGAGGTAAGGCTTCCAGTAACTGAATTGAGATAAGGGCTGATGGTTCAAAGAATGGTACCCGCAGGTCATGGTCCAGCATGAGGGTAGAGTCACCCTCCAAGCAAGGTGACTTCGAAGCTTATGATTCTGCTCAAAATTTCCTGGATACTTTTGAGCAGTTTCTGGGTCAGGATAAGCAACCTCGGGTCAGGCTAGAGACGGAATCATTGCCGCTTCGGGGGAGCAAGGAGTATTTCACTCGCAGTGCGCCGAGCAAAAGACGAAAAGCGGAAATGAAAGACCATTCAGTCAGCCACTGCCAAATGTCCAACCAACGCTCACCGGGCTGGAATGAGGGGGGAGGGAGATACAAGACTGCTGGCCAGGACACTGGTGGCGTCTTTGAACCCGATCATGATGACGAGAGCTCGATGCATAACAGCGAATACTCAGGAACATCTGAGTGGGTATCGTCACCAGAGCCGGCTAAGCTTATCAAGCCGGCAGAGCCGTATGTGACGCAGAAACCGTTAGCCAGGTATCCACCTTATGATGAGGCTGTCGTCGGTCTTTTCACGGCCAGAGACAACGCCTGGATCAAGACATCGGTACGACCGACATCGCTGAGCATGTGGGACAAGCGGGAAGAGCGACATGGATCTTAAGGCTGCATAGTAGATTACTGGCTGCGCCTGTTGACGGCAGGGTATTTTGGGGTTTTCAATTAGGCATCATGGGGGGGCATGTAATGCTGTTGCTTTGATCTGTGAAACCAGTTAACCATGAGCCACGGCGCTCTTCTCTCCGGATTTTGCTAAGATATCAAGGCGCCATTGTGGCCAATGCTGCTATTCATCAAATCATGTCTAGTTCCCGAACGCCAAACTCCTGGGTGATATGCACAAAGCCCGGCGCACATGTAAGGAAGGACGTTCCTAGAGAACGGTCAAATATCCTCAGTGCTTGCCTCTCATTCCAACTTATCTAGATGCTCCAACCTCGTTAACACAACTTGCTTGCTCGTCTCCTCGATCTCGCCAGCCAAGAAGACCTCATCGAGAATGGCATAAACCTTATAAAAGTTGAAGACCAAGTCCAGTTCACAAACATTTCCAAAGAAAGCATCAAGCACTTCGACAAAGAAGTGGATGGCCTCGAGGTAGGCAAGCTCGTTGTCGTTGGTGTCGACGCAAGCGCAGAAAAAGAGGCCAGCATATCTTCGGTAGACGATCTTGTTGTTACGGAACTCGACGAAGTTGGATTGGTACTTTTGATCGCGCGGCGCGACAAGGCGGTGGACTTCGCCCTTCAGCTTGATCTTTTGCTCGTCGCTGTAGGGGGCGTACCATTTCGCCAGACGGGTTTTCCCTCTAGAGGGGTGTGCGTTAGCTGACGTTGCGGAAGACGGGAGGGGAGACGAACTGGCGGTTCTGAATTAGAATGAAGGAGAGCATTACGAACTTGGCGATGGCGTCGAGACGCCGGATATATGCAGCAGGTGGACTTGGGGGTTGAGATTGGATGAGATGGTCCCAAAGTATGTAGTCTATACTTGACCTTACCTAAGCTGTTTTACCAGGGAGGGTGGAGGGACGTTGGAACTGGGCCGCGCGGAAAACGGGGGAGGCTTGCGCCGGAAGGGAGTGCGCCCATGTCATTGGACAATTCTTTGACCGTCTGGTGCAAGCCTGAAATGCGACCCCCTTGACGTGACGGAGAGTGCAGACAACGGCCTTCAATCCTGGCCTCGAATCCTAGCCCTGCGTCTTGATCTTGAATCCTTCTGTGGCATTCCGAAAGTAACAAAAGCTCAACGAAGCGGAGGCATCGATATGTCGCTTGAAATTCATCCCCAGCGAGACCTGGCACCCAACACGGATGGAGATTAAACTGGCTTCGGTATCAACAACTCCCGACCTGCCTACGGATGGATGTATGCAAGACTTCAAATGACCCCCCCCTCTCCCCAGGATCCTGTGTAGCAAGCACACCTTACAATTACGAAGTGAGGGACGACTTGATGCGCGTGGGGCTCAAATGCCCCGGATTCTAGTTGCAGGATCCGCTGGAGCTTAGGTACATGCCAGGGGCACAGCACCTAGGCAAGGTAGGTACCTACCCTAGTTGTCATGAGGGTGAATGCCAATGACCTCCCCCCCACTTAACTCACTGTGAGTGCTAAACCAGAAACCTCCTCCACTTTGAATGAGCAGCTTTCCGACTTTACTAACTCTTACTAATCCGCATACACATGTTGGCATGGTCTCAATTCACCAAGACTGATTTCTCCTCCTACTCGGATGGTGTCGACGATTCACAAAGCACCGCTCCCTTCATCCATCACCGAGGACCCAAGACTCGAGCCTCTCAATTGAAGCGGTAGTCAGGGCGATGACTCCGACAACGCCCTACCCATTATGGCCATCGTCAAATACCTCGAGAAGTTGGTGACAACGCTATGGAACGATGGCCAAGCCAACGATCTCTGGCAGCGCATTGCCAAATGTTCGATTGCATGCACCGCCGCCGTCATTGTCGTCATTACGCCTCAAGCCGTTGCCGTCTTCGGATCGTCGACTTTCCTTGCACCCATGACGACCGTCTTTGCACACCCCGGTCAGCGCATGGGAATGATGATTGAGTCTCTGCTCATGCTCATGCTGGGGTCATTGGTTGGTCTGGCGTGGTCTATTCTTGGGCTGTACCTGTCGAGTCTTGTTATCAAAGAGAACGTTGCAGCAGCGTATACCGTCCGAGCATTGTTCTTCCTTGTGGCTGTCCTCTTCCATGGATACGTGCGCTCCTCTAGCCCCCGTCTCTTTCTGTCCCTCGCCTTCTTACTCATTGCCTCGGTCATCGTCCTCCTTGGTCAGGCTGAAGAGGTGACTCTGTCCGTCTTCACCAATGTTTACTATCCCATTCTCGCGGGAGGTGCAATCTCTGTTCTCGTCAACATATCCATATTCCCCGAACTCTCAAGTAGTTTTCTTGGTTTATCGACCATCGATGCTTTGTGCGAAACCATGGACGCATTGGCACGCGCAACACATTGGTTTATCACCCCTGGTGGGGACTGCGAACGACTGGCAGATGAACTTCGCAAGATTCGCACGGCAGCTACTACCAAGAGCGTCGCTGAGAAGCCAAGCAAGAATAAGAAGAAAAGGTTCTGGCGAAAGTTCATGGGAGAATTTCCTAATCCTTTTCGATCAGCTCCCAACCGCTTTCAAGTTTCGTCAATCCCTATCCATCTCTCTTCCTTTGCGAGCTTGACCGCGACGAAGGCGAAGCTCCGCACTCGGCTGTCTTGCTGTAAAGCCGCTCAGAAAGAGGTCAACTTTGAGATTTCCATCGCGCCAATCCCTCCAAGTAGCATGAAACCTCTAAGTACCTCTTACATGTCGAATTTCGTTCAAAGTGCAATTAGTGTCATTGGCGCTTGTGAGAACAAGTTTATCGTTCTTCAGAACGACGAACAGTCTGATGGGGATGACCTGACGACTGTTGACAGTGCTGCGGACCGTTTTGAATTGAGGAGGGTGTCGACCAAAGAGGACTATCTGAGAAGAGTTGCTGATGCTAAGCCGACGAGAGAAATTGAAGCTAGTAGTGTGACCGTCCTCGAATCGATCCTTGAGCGCATTCGGGAACCTGTTCAGGAGCTCCATGCCGCTTTGGAGGATGCGGTTGTATTGGTCGCTACCTGTCTGGCATATTGTTATGATGTGCCCCGTTTGCCGTCTGGGGCCCTACCCCCGAAAGGAATCCGTCTGGAGGAACTCGACATGAGGGTTGACGCCTTTTCTGATGCCATCTCCTTATTCGATCGTCGATGTGCTGAAGAGCTTCGATGGTCTGCTATGGACGACAATGGTCAGAGCGTGAACTTTATGCCTCGCATGGAGACATTTTTGGCCTCGTCTTTTCTACTGGCTTTCCGACAGTCGGCCATGCATGTTTTGCAAATGCTCCAACACGTAAGAAGTGTCGTCGGGGAGAGGCAATTCCGTCATGACAGATCAAGCATATGGTTGCCTCGTCACACAAGTATCCGGCAGTGGCTCACCACCGGCGGCGAGAGTGGCGGGTTGGTTCTTCCAGCAGTAGCTCGCAAAGAGGTCCGACGAGGACAAACGAGACCTGGCGCAAAGACCGAAACTCGAGATAAAGCAAACGATGCCAAAAGGCCGGTCGCGAAAAAGTCTAAAGACGGTCTTCAAAATGTAGGAAACGAGAAATTAGGAAGCTCAGACACAGCAGCAAAAGTGAAGCAAAATCATGGGCCATCAAAAAAAGTCGGCCTGCCGTTGAAGCTGAGAGGCATTGCAGCGGACGCTTTAGAATGGGCTCAAGACTCGGATGATCTTGCATACGCCTTCAGATTGGCTATTGCTATCTTTTTAATCAGCTGGCCGGCCCTGGTTACATCGTGGAACCAGTGGTACGCGCAAATTCGGGGCATTTGGGCTCCTCTACAGCTCATGCTCGTTTTTGAGGTAGCTGTTGGTACCTCATTCTTTATCTTTCTTCTCCGACTTTCCGGAGTGGTCTTCGGGTGTCTGCTTGGCTATTTGTCGTATGAAATTGGGAGAGGCAACAGAATTGCCATGGTTTTTATTTTGGCTTTTGGCATTGTCCCTTCTTACTACGTTCAGCTAGGGACGAAATTCGTCAAGGCCGGTATGGTCTCTACGGTAACAATGACTGCTGTCGCGCTTGGTAGGTTGCCTTCTGTATGCTGTATCGTTATAACTACTAACAAGGACCAGCTGCCATGAACGGCAGTGGAACTGCGTTGGAGAACTTCTACAAACGTCTTGGCGCTTTTGTCATCGGCGGTTCAGTTGCCTTGGTTGTCGAGTTGTTCTTCTTTCCTGTCAGGGCACGTCATCGCCTCCTTGAGTCACTATCTACCTCCATCCACCAGGTACAGAACATGCAGGCGGCTATAGCCATTGGGATCGATGGCCCGGCCAAACCGAACTTGCGGTCTTGTGGACTTGAAAAGGGCTTCTATCAAGCCCAGGGCAAAGCCCGAGGCGCACTCACGGCCGCGGAGACATTCCTCCCCTTTTGTTCGACAGAACCGCGACTAAAGGGTAGCTTCAAGCCCCTTGCTCCGATTTACCAGGAGATCATCTATGTTCTCCACCAGATCATTGATCGGATGAACAACATGACTCAACTAAGGAAGGAATACGGCTCATCGGTTCTGGAGGATCTGAATCCCAAAGTCCATGCATACCGCCGAAATGTTGCTGCCAGCATCATGTTGGTCCTTTTCTCCGTGAACGAAGCTCTTACCACGTGGCAGCCACTTCCACAGTTTATCCCATCGAGCCGGCTTGCACAGCTTCGACTTGTCCATCATGTCCGTGAGGTTCTAGCCATGAAGAGCGGGACACAAACGCCGACGGGAGGCGCTCCCAGTGTCTTCGACGAAAGCGGACAATTGGATACCCAGGTCGCGCATTTGATCACACAAAAGCGCTTCATGTCTTGGAATGCTATGACAGCTGGCCAAATGGAGATTATTGAATATCTCGAAGAGCTTGTAGAGCTTGTCAAACTCCTTGTCGGCGTCAACGCCTTTCGCTCTGGCCTCCTGGAAAAGTCCGACTATAGCAACTACCGTCAACGTATCGAGATGGACAAGGTCCCTCTTGTATCCGCTCCAGTCGTTGACAACGCTACACCTCCTGTGGGGGAAGTAGGAACAGCACCAGCTGAGTTTCCATCCCTTGAGGACAAAACAACGGCTCTCAGGCGGGCCACGACGGCCAAGGGTCGAGTCTCCCATTTACGAGAGAGTTTAAGAAACAAGAGGAAAGACGAACCAATTGAGAGTGACACAGATGAAGAGGATGAGGTGCCGATGAGCCTACAAAGGGTTGGAACGAGATTATGCGAGAACAATGCGGTTGCGAGACGAAGAGCTTTCACTTTGAGTAACGAACATCGATACAGGTAGTGGTACGTATCTCGGTTTAGGAGAAGTTCCAGGTTGTTCCGTATTGCAACACAGGTGGAATGATTAGATAATTTAGCCGCAGCGGACGATTGATGGATTTGTAACTCTTAATCCAATAGGTCAAAGTCTAGCAAACCATGTCAAGTGAAGCACGATGTAGCCCAAGACAAGCCATTATGCTACTATGTGCTCTCCTCGTCGCTACTACATGCTCCGTATATGACCAATCACTGCAATGTATAGCGAGCCAATCGTTATAGGACATGTTGAAATGCGGAGGAGCCTCGCAGTCTTGACCAGTATACGGCGCCTTCGTACAGTTGAACAAAGGGATCGCTAAACACGAAAGAAAAAAAAACATGGAGGCGGTAGGAATGCACAGAAAACCATTCCAGGTATGAGGGTAGCCTTGGGTAACGACAAGAACGATTGCTATGGAAAGGCCATTGTTTTTTGTTTTGTTTTTTTGCCGAATCCGTTAACAAATCTTCCACCTATGAATCAAATGACCTTGTCACGAGTCTTCGGTACATTGCCAGGGTATCGCACACAGACAAAGTGTGAACCCTTGGGAGCTGCAGGTAGCAATCTAGGACAAGAGAGGAGGCGTTTCGTAAGCTTTGGGTTAGTAGAGGATTAGAGATGCAGGAAGGCGTACGATGCCACTAACCAGAGCAGTGTCCTGCAATGGTATCAGAACGGTGTTGGTGGAGGCAAGGGAACAGAGTCCCTCATCGAGCCCTTCACCCTACTTTGGAGCCCGAAAGCGAAGGCTAGGTCGTAAGTCGAGATCAAACCGCGGGAAACACAAGAGAAAACACCTAGTCTGATTGAGACATGAAATACTAGCCAGTCTCCTGTTACATGACGTGTCGCTCTAAACGCTAGTCGTCAAGGCAGTCAAAATAAAAGCTGCTGTTCTGCTCCAAAATGCTCGGGGTTTACGCTCGAGAATACCCAACTCCCGACTCCAAGAATGTGTATCACAACCATATAAACTAACGAGTAATCCAAAAAGAAGCCCGAAAAGAAAAAGAGGGTCCATAATGGACCTAGAAGATATTCAGAGCGGTATGTGTTGTCATCTTGGTGCCGCTAAGCATCGACCTCGACTTCTTGGGCCTTTGCTGCAACCTTCGGAAGGCTTCTTGAACATGTCTTGGCTCGATGGGCGTCTTTCCCTCGCTAGGCGGATCGAACAGGGCCTGTTCGTGCTTCCGCTTCTTTGTCCCGACGTTGTCACCTCCACTCTGTGCCCGTGCCATGTCCTCCTGCTCCTTAACCTTGAGGGCCATCTCCGTCAGCGTTTGAACCATCTCGAACGTCAAGAAGCCAAGGATATCGACAATGTCGTCCGAGGGCTTGCTGTCAGTTACAATGCCGAACCCGGCCCATTCGCGGAATCGCTTGCCCTTGCGGTAGGTGAAGGAGGCTTGACGATATTCGGACCAGGTGACATATTCCTCCCTCGTCATGACCTTCGTGCGCTCATCTGCCTTTCGGAGTCGTTGCAGTGTGATGTAGTTCATTTCTTCTTCTTCCTCATCGTCTTCGTCATCCCTGTCGGGCACTTCAACCGAGTAAAAGGATGACGGCTCCCATGGGAGGCCAACCTTTGCCTTCTTGTTCTTCTTGGCAGCTTCATCGACGGGTCCACCCGGCATGACGCCTCCAGCGGGGTCATCGCCTGCTGCGAGATCAGCGTCGGCGCCTTTGTCATCTGAATCCTTCACGTTCTTTCGGACATCTTTCCAGGACAAGAACGTTCGGAGCCGAGAAACTTTGGCTTGGTCATGTCGGATTTGGAAGATCAGGTCGTTGATGCCAATAGACTTTGAACCACGCCGAGAAGCAAGCTCGGTGCATTGCCGAAGCTGTTGCTATCAGCGGACGAACTAGAACCATGGCAGTTGATGCTCACCAGTTCTATGACTTGCTGGCGCACGATGTCTTCGATAATACTTGTAGTTTCCACGGAAGGCTCAGCGGTTTCGCCAGAGACGTACATCATCTATCCATAATGCTCAGCGCCTCAGAAACTCGATTGTCTGTCGGCGCTCTCATCCTAAGAGCGTAATTGCCGGGTTCTTGAACACAGAATCCGCTCATGGCACGAGCCTGACAGCTTTTGTGGCCCCTCGACGAGACTGAAGAGCGACAGCCCGGGATGATAGAAAACGTGACTTACCTGGCTGATTTCTTGCCGATATTTATATGACTTACTATCCCTTGTGTCGGTCATCTTTGCGAAGGTACTGAGGCGATATCGGGGAAAGTCTTGAATGGCTGTACGAATGTCGATAAACCTAGGGCGTTTCATGCAACACTCACTGGTGCCAGTGGCGGAAGGGTAAATAATCACAACTACGGCTTGAAGATTAGATATGCTGGTACGAAGGTTCAGGTGGTAAGCGTTGATCGGTGTTAATAGATGCTAGGTCAAAAATATAGAAAGAGTGAATTGCAGAACCTGTAAAATTTGTGTGATGATGGTATCTTGCAGTATTATGTGATTGAAGGGGATGACGATTCACTCAGGCAACCACACCAAAGGGTTACCATAGCACAAGGTGCACGTGATGCGGCTGGCTCAACCTTGCTTGGCTCAACACTGAGGTTTGTTTAACCGTGAATCACATTTCACAACATTAAACCAACAAATAAAAGCGTGATTTCATTTAAATCATAAAATTAATTTCCAGTTTATGTCGCATATAAGGTTGTGATGCGATGATTTGCAACCTTATGTTCAAGCCCTCAAGAATGTCGCGTGGCTTGTAGGGAAGCATCAACCTCCCACACGATAATCCCTTCCTCACATGGACTCAATTATTCAGAAGGATTGCTCATAGGTATGATGCGGAACAGAACCTACGCGCCTCCGCCCCAGAGCCCAAACCCGCCTCCCTTGGATCCCCATACAACCACATAATGACCAGCAAGCAATTTCCATTCCTCGACTTCGTCAAGCCCCTCCAGTTCATTTACCCTTTCTTTCTCTTCTGGTGGCACCCAAGTGTCCCAAATATCATCCACTGTCATATGCCGTACAATCTCAAGCCCGGCATCTCGCAGACGTTTTTCCTGGTCCTCTGGTTCCCGGTAAACGTCTAGAGTAGGCATATAAATGTGACGCGCTGCAAGGTTGGAAACCATCATCTTGCCAAATGCATCGTGGGGTTTGATCGGCTCGTAGATGACAGTGGCAATGCTGGAGATCTGGGAGGTGAAGAAATCAACAACCTGCGAAGCTTCTGTGGGTTCCAGATAGCAGAGGCAGCATTCGGAAAGGAGCAGGGTGGGGATATCCGTACGGAGGCCGGGGAGAGTTGTTTTAGACGAGTCGGTAAGGTCTCGAAGATCTCGTCCATGGCAGTAGTATTCTCCCCCAGTGAGTTTACTGCTCCACGACCCATCCTCCCCAGCGGTGACGTTAATGAGAATGTTTCTCAGCAGAGGGATTGTCTGGACCGTTTGAAGTTTCTTCTTGCTGACAGCCTCAAAATCAATCTCGTGGTAGATCAATCCAGGTCGAATTGATTGCGCAAACAGGCGGAACGGCCGAGTATCGGTACCAGCACCCAGCGAAACGATCTGCTTTTCGCCAGTTTCTAGACCGGTTTCCTCTTCCGAGAGAAACGATTTGACCAATGTGTCAAGAGCTGTGGTTCGTGCATACGTTCCTGGGCTGACTTAGCTCAGCCAATGGGTTCCCGTACGAACAATCGCGTACCTCTATTAATTATGGGTAACCGCCTTGGAGGCAGGCCGTCTGCGCTCTGGACGAAATAGCAAGCATACTGGTCCTCCAGATACCCTAAATCGACAGCACTCAGTCTCGACACAGCAGCGTCAGTATCGGTCCCTTGGACGGCGGCCTCATGGCCGCGAGAGGAGGGAGCGAGGCTGCCGCGGCCTCTCCTGCGGCCACCGCGCCCTCGAGATGCTCGTAACGAGTCAAGTAGATTGGAAATTTGAGAGCCTGACGGGTCCGACGGGTCTAACGGGTCTGGCATTTTAGCGAGGCGATTGCTGAGTCCAGAGCCAACCGTGTATTCCTAACTTAGATGTGTTAGTAGATAAAATTCTGGAGTGACGTTGATCTCAGGCCCCTAGAAAGACGCGGGGCACCAATCCATCTCCCGGGCGGGTGGCTCTAGCGTCCTAGTCCCTAGGATGCCTAGAAGAGAGCCGCGTAATGGCGTCCACCAATGCCCGTTGCTATATACTGCCACATTCATCAAGACGGAAGGGCTGAGGGCAGAGAGTCCCATCGCTCCTAGGCGCTCTACGTCGAGTGATGGAGACAATAGACAAAACCAAATGAATCGAGGCTCAGTAGGACAGCGGCCAGTTTAAATAGACGTTGTTCCAGCCCTCAAAACCATATCTCTGTCATATAATTCCCTGTATCAATCCTAAAGCCAAGTAATCCAATCTTGGTAGGTAGACAGGTAGACAGATAGATAAGGTACCATATACTATACGAAATCCATATACTTATCGCATTCTACCCAAAGTAGAGGACCCCTTCGAGGAAGCCAGCTCTAAACTACATTGGGATGTCAAATGATGCAGTCAAAAGAGCCCCAAATTGATTCATCGCTTGATAAAGAATGCTCCAAGGAGCGATTAAATGTTATGTCCCGACGTCAGACCAAGCGGTCTAGGACGGCAGAACAAGGGACCCATGGGCTCTTAGCGACCTTGGTTAGCGGTAATTGCCTGGACCACGTGATAGGAAAACTAGGATGAGCGATAATCAAGTGATAATTATCACAGAACCCTGTAAAGCATCAAGTATATATACGAAGGAATTATTGCTACGAGGTAGAATACATTCCCATGCTTTCAATACAACTTCTTTACCTCAAGACTGCTTCTTGACATTATTAAGAGACGTGACGCTTCAATGCTCAAGACACGCACACGCCCTAGTACATCTGACTAAACACACTTCCCAGAAGAAGCTGGGACGGCACATTAAACCAACCACTCAAACAAGATATGGTTCAATCTGTTTTAGAGGAGTTTAAGTAATATCAAAAGGCATACATACCGGTGCACGTTCGTGCTGCTAACCTGATAAATATGAGTGCAGGGAACGCCTATTGTTATCACACCCTGCTTATATCCATACAGCGCACAGGGGTAACAAATGTTGGCTCATATATAAACCTTACAGATCAGTATAAAGTCATACTGCTTATCTTTAAGCTAAATACCAGCTATAATTAAGATATATATACTTATTTTATAACTATTGATTTAATAATCAGATGCCTTATTTTTTAATTATTAAATAAATAAGGATCTCTCTCCTTATTCTGCTACAGTGAG